>CAUYRT010037342.1:0-19294 GCA_963574885.1 Lepilemur ruficaudatus
ACCTATGGATGTCTGTTCCAATCCCACGTGCTCTGTTGTATTCCTCTGTGAAGAGAATGGTGCTTGGGACAATTTCTTAGCAAAGCAGAAGCTTCTGATCCCTTCTGTCTTCATTTATTGTCTTCTTCTCCTCTCTGTAGCATCTCACCTCTCCTGTCCAAGCATTCTTCTCTAATAATTCCTCTCCCTGGCCCCACTTGGAGCAAAGTGCAGCATAAGCCCAGGTTCTTAAAGATGGTGATTGGGTGCCCTTTCAATCCCCTGAGCCCCAAGCCTGCCTGGTCATGTGGAGAAAAACTTTATACTGAGTGAGGGCAACCCTATGACTAAGCATGTCCCAGAATCCCTGAGCTGAGTCTTCAGAGTCCTCTGGGCATAAACATGGGCTTGAGGGTCATTAAGTCCTTGTAAGTATTCCTCTTTACTGCATCTGTAGAGAAACACCATTCTAGATATAACTCCTTAGCTTAGGGGAGGAGGTGTGGCATAAAATGATAGGAAGGGAAATATCTTGAAGAGAGAGAAATCTGTTTGGGGGATGATATTGATTCAGTTTCCCTGAAGAGTTATGAAAGCATTTATTTTATACCATTAAGTCTTAAAAGTATGATTTCTTGGGAACCTGTCCTTAAGAACTCTTCTGCTTTGTAAAATATAATTGTGTATATACTGATTTAGTTGGCAGTTGTTACAACTGGAGCTTCAAAGGATGAAGAAGACGACCTTTAAAATAGACAAATTAGACTCTGGCAGCCACTTTGTTTATTGGCAGCGTGCATGCCTGCAGATAATGGCATAGACTTCCTTCCAATACAGCAACATTCTCCTTCCCAGTCTATTAACTAAAGGTGAACAGATAAAGTCTCTGAAGAAGGGCTTGCGTGTGTTTCAACTTTTTTGGCAGAAGGTGAAGAGAATTCCACGTTTTCCTAAGAAAACATATTCTATTGTCCTTTCCACCCAGAGAACAAGCAGTATTTCCTGAGTCTCCCTTCCTGGATGATGATGGATTAGAACTACTAGTACCACCAGGACATGCTACAGGTCCTGGTTTTCCTGAATATAGTTAGAAATAGGTAGAGGAACAATTGAACACATTAGATGACTAGTTGGTATTTTTTTGTCTTCTGACTAGTTTGAATTGTTAGCATGGAAAAGGTAATGTTGTAGGTGTCCAAAGCACTGTTCCGGCTTGCTGGGATCCTCTTGCTTATCTCCTCATCGCAGGGAGAAGTTCTACCTGGTTCCCAGATGATCCTGACTGGGGGATGGATTGGTAGAGGCCTGGTATTTTCTTTCATTTTCTATGAAGCCATCATGAGTTTCTGTGCTCACCAGGATTTCTGTTACTTCACTGATGCACTCCAGTGCTCTCCATCAGTTATTTTTATTAAAATGTAGTTTTTTTATTCATTGTTCTGGCTGTCTTTGTGAGGGATCTGAGTGCTAGGAGCTACTAGCTGTTCATCTTGCTTGCATTGTCAAGTTTCATCCCTTGATGAGAGGATATTAAATATCACATTGAAAGGGCAGTGATACAGGAGTGAGAATTATTTACTTTTTAGCATCCAATTGATCTACATTGGCTATTCATTTGACCCTGCCCAATTTATCAAAAAGTCTATGCATTCTCCAGTGTTCTATGGTGCTATTCATCATAAACCATACATTTTTGCATGTATGTTTCTGTTTCTAGCCTATATCATTCTGCCAATTTGCCTACTTTTCTACAAGTATCCCACAATTTTAATTAATGAAGTTATATAACGAATTGGGGAATATGATAGCATAAATTCTAAAATTTTGTTATTCAAGATTGACCAATTACTTTTAAAATATAGCAGTTTGAAAACAAAAAAAATGGACACATAAGCAAACAAAGTCACAGAAATATTTATTGCATTGAATACATAGCTCAATTATAAAGAATGTTTTTTTAAAAAAAATATCGATTAGTCCAAATCATGTACCTGGTATATCTTTTCATGTATTTATATATTTAAAATTTTTTTTACTTTCAGTATTTTTAAGCTTTTGTTATAGAAATCTTGCATGCCATTTGTTAGATTTTGCTCAAAGTATGTCATGTTTTCACATGCTATTTAAAACTATATAATTTTCAAAATTTTATTTTCTTGTTTATTATTAGTATATAGAAATGTAATTAATTTTTGTCTATTGGCTTTATACCAAATATTTTTTATAAATTCACTTGTTAATTCTAAGAATTTTTCCATGAATATTTTACATTTTATGTAAAATAAATAAATCATGCCATCTGTGAATAATAACAGTTTTATTTTTTCCCTTCTAACTTCTTTTGTGTTTTTCTTATCTTATGCACTACATAGAGTCTCCAGTTCTATGATGAGTAGAAATGGTGGTAATGGCATCCTCGTCTTGTTTCTGATCTTATGTGAAATGTTTAAATATATTACCATAATGTGCATGCTCTTCCATCCTTTAGGTCTGCATATTTTTATCAGATTAAGGGAGACCCTTTCATGCTTACTTTAAGAGATTTTAAAACCTGTTAATAGATACTATACTTTATCAATTATTCTTCTTTCCCTATTGAGCCGCTCACATTACTTTTTCCACACTGTTATTTTGATATTATAATGTTAATTAATAGGTTTCCAAATGTTTAATCAATCCTGCATTTTCAGATAATTCTAACTTGACCTTTATATATTATTCTTTTTATACACCACTGTATTAATCTTATAATGTTTTCTTTGGGGATATTTCAATACACAGACATTTTTCATTTCTTCTGCTTCTCTGTGCTTTTATCTTAATTATATTATTTTTTATTCAATAGTCCCTTTTAGTATTTCTGTTATAGCAAGTCTATTGGTAACAGCTTCTCTCAGCTTTTGTTTATTTGCTATGTACTTTTTAATCCTTTAATTTAAGAAGATATTTTCAGTGGGTATAGAAATCTAGGTTGGTAGTTTATTTTTTCCACTATATTTTTAAAAACACCATTTTATTGTCTTCTTGATTCTATAGTTTCTTGTGAGATATTTGCTGTTAATCTTATTATTTATTCTTTTTTTTTTTTTTTGAGGCAGAATCTCACCCTGTTGCCCGGGCTAGAGTGAGTGCCATGGTGTCAGCCTACCTCACAGCAACCTCAAACTCCTGGGCTCAAGCAATCCTTCTGCCTCAGCCTCCCAATTCTTTTAAGATAATTTCTCCTTTCTAACTGCCTTAAAGATTTTCTCTTTATTTCTGTTTTCTAGTGGTTTTACTTTGGCGTTCCTGTGTGAACCTGGTTTTTTTTGGTAGTCCTGGTTAAAATTTTTGGATTTTTGGCTTGATTTCTTTCATCTGTTTTATAATTTTTTATCCTTTTAATATTACTTATTATTCACATTTTAATTTCTCTCTTTATATGATCCAATTGTATGTCTGTGTAACTTTTAACTATTTTTCAAATAGTGTATTTTTGTTTTTGTATTTTCCATAAACTTATTTCTCCATGCTTCACTGTGGATATTGCCTTCTGATTAATCTTTCAGTTTAGGTATGATCTTCTGTTATCTCACCTATTCAGTACTTATTTTAAATTAATGCAATTTTTAAAACTAAAATTTTCAACTGATTATTATTACTTTTCATTTCATGGCTAAAATTTGCCATCTTTTCATTGAATTTAGTGTATATAATAGTTATAATTATTTTATAATCTCATTGCCTGGCTCTCTGTGAATATTTTAATCTTGTCTTTTTTTGTTTGCTTGTTTATTTGGGTAATTATTATCTATTCACACTTAAAAAACTGAATGCTGGACATTATGAAGGAAAACTTTTCAGGATATGTAAGGCTATCAATAATATTACCCACCATAGCATTTTACTTTGGTTATGCCAGGCAGTTGGGGTAAGAGCACATCACTTCATTCAGATTAAGAATTGAGGTAATTCTAAACTAGGGCACATACTTTGTAATGGCTGATTTTTTTTTTCTGATTTATCTTCACTCCTTGAATACTCCCTTGGTGATCTATTTTCTCTATTCCTTGCCAAACTCTGAATACCAATGCTTAATCCTATGCAATCCCATGATACTCTCATAGTATCAGTCTCCTGAGAAATTATAAAATGCAAATACACGGTAAGGAAAAGCAGCACAAAAGGCAGACTTTATTTCTCTTAGCTCTCCGTCATTTTCTGGGATCCTGACCTTTTTATCTTTGCTAACTTGTTAGCTCTGCAATGTCTTAAACAGATGTTTTAAACATTCTGTCTAGTTTTTCTAGTTTTTTTCCCCTTGGCAGAAATAAACTAGTTTATTATTAGTGAAAGTGGAAATCCACCAAATACACTTACCTAAAAACCATGTTATCACAATCAAATTATCAATTGTTTTGATGTAATTATAACTTTTTCTATTTTCCTTTGGGCATAAATCATGTTTTTCATACCATATGATACTCTTTGACATTTCTATTGTTTTTGTTTTGTTAGAGTGTATCTTAAACCATTTTTTCCTCCTTTGGAAAAGATGCACTTAAAATTTTCATTATATATCTGAAAATGTCTTCATTTCACTCTTAAATATGAATAATGGATTGAATGAGCATTGAATCCCAAGTGCAAAATTATTTTTCTTAGAATATGAAGACTGTTTTTAAACATCCACTTTTGCATTTGAGAATTCTGATACCAGTCAGATTATGTTTAGCTTTAATTTATACTATTTTGTACACTATTTTCTTTACCTGTCTCACTTGCACATTCCTTTTCTTCCTCTCTGTTTTATAAATTTCAGAATATTACAGGGGTACAAATGCTTTAGTTGCATATATTGCCTTTGCAGCACCCAAGTCAGAGCTACAAGCATGCCCAACCCCCAGACATCATGCACCGTACCCGTTAGGTGTGAATTTACCCATCCCTTCCTCCCCCTCCCACCTGCCTGATACGCTATGAATGTTACTTCCATATGTGCACATAAGTGTTGGCCAATTAGTATCAATTTAATGGTGAGTATATGTGGTGCTTGTTTATCCATTCCTGTGATACTTCACTTAGAAGAATGGGCACTAGCTCCATCCAGGATAGTACAAGGGATATTTGTTCATCATTTTCTTTATGGCTGAGTAATACTCCATGGTATACATATACCACATTTTATTAATTCACTCATGTACTAATGGAAACTTGGGTTGTTTCTACATCTTTGCAATTATGAATTGTGCTGCTATGAACATCTGAGTGTAGATGTCTTCTTTACAGAATATATTTTTTCCCTTTGGGTAAATACCCAATAGTAGAATTGCTGGATCAAATTGTAGTTCTACTTCGAGTTCTTTGAAGTATCTCCCTATTAATTTCCTTCTCTTTCACTTGACACTGTTTCCCTGGAATGTTTTGAGATTTTCTTTTTATCTCTCATGTTTACAATTTCCACCAAATAATATCTGTGTCCCCACTGGGCACCTATTGAAACTGTTACTATTAAGTCTTGAATAATTTTCAGCTGTAGAAATTTTCTTTGTTATTCTCCCCTTCTTTATTTTTATTTCAACTTATGAAACTTCTGTTATATCCATGTCAGAAATAAATACTTGTACCCCAAAAACTATTGACATAAAAATTTAGGCAGAATTTTATAACACATAGTCATAAAATGGCTCTATCTGGTGAGTAGTTGACACCTCATTACTTTAAGAGGCAAAAAAAAAAAAATGAAACTAGATAATGTATGTCAAATTAAATTGATGACTATAAAAATGTGTGATGAGTGCGATGTGCACCATCTGGGGGATGGACACGCTTGAAGCTCTGACTCCGGGGGGAAGAGGGGGAAAGGCAACACACGTAACCTAAACATTTATACCCCCATAATATGCTGAAATAAATTTAAAAAAAAAACAAAACTTGTGAACATGTTAGTTCTTATTGTTTTTTTTAGTTACCTTAGTATTAACTCTTCTCACTGAGATTGCATGATGATAATAATGCATTTTTAAAATATTTATTTTATACGTTAAATTAGTAAAAATCACTAGGAATGTCATAGAATTGGGTGAAATGATTGCTGTGGTAACTTTCAAAGTCAAGTTTGACCTTAACTCTGCTTGAATGATATTCTACTCAGGTCATTCAATTGTTTAAATGTCCTTTACTTTAAACTACCATTCTTTCTTTTCTATTGCCATTTTTGAAAACCGTTTTGAAGTTTCTTTATAATTTGATTTATGCTTCTGCTGTTTTCTATGTTTGTGTTTTTTGAAATTCATGAGTAATTTTCTTTTTTCTTTCCATATATTTTAATGTTCGACCAAAGTCATCCAGATGAAAAAAATAAAATAAATAAACATTTTTGTTTTCTTTTTCTAGTGTGTAGCTAAATCTTACCTTATGTCTCTCACCTCTATCTCACACTTGGTACCTTCTCTGTATTTGCATTATTGCTACCCACATGCCAGTACTCTTGTCAGTGGCCATATGACCTCTATTTGACTATCTCTATGAAAGAATATTATTACTACCTGAAAGAGATCTAAAACACCAGACAGTTCTAAAAACAGTTCTTTCTTTAGTGAATTAAAGTACTCCTTCATTTTTAGCTCTTTGAGATATCCATAATATTCTGAAATAAAAATATACATAAATATAAATAAAATGCTCCTCCTTAAAACTTACTTTTGTATGGCATATTCTGTACAAGGGGTCAACAGATAATATCATTGCAAGTATACACTCAGACACAAATACATGCCTCCAACAATTGCTGCCAATATTTCTCATATATATTCAAATATATGTTCATATATATAATTGATGATCAATTTTAGTGAAAGAAATTTCTTTATTATTTTTATCACAATTTTAGTCTTTTTGGGACTTATACTTTTATAACCTGAATAGATTATCTCTCATTCAATCTTTGTTTAGCAAAGAGACTCTTCACTCGCTCCTGGATCTGCTTGGTCCTGATCCCATAAATGACTGGGTTGAGGGCAGGGGGGATGACTACATAGAGATTAGCCAGGAGGATATGGATATATTGGGGAATGCCATGACCAAAGCGATGAGTGAGGAAAGAGAAGAGAGCTGGGCCAAAGAAGGCCAAGATGACACAGATATGGGAGCTACAAGTATTAAGAGCCTTCAGGCGGGCATCTTGGGAAGGGAGGTGGAAGACAGTGAATAAAATCCTAGCATAGGAGATAGTGATAAGAAGCACATCCATAAACAAGATAGAAATATTCCCAAGACCATAATAGACATTGGCACTGATGCTGGCACAAGCCAGGCGTGCCACTCCCATGTGCTCACAATAAGTATGATGGATAATTCTATGTCCACAGTAAGGCAGCCTCATGAGGAGAAAAATGATAGGAGCAATCATGCATAAGCTTCTTAGAACTATAACCACAGAAATCACACCAATAACTTTGTTGGTGAGGATCATGGTGTACCTGAGGGGGTTGCAAATAGCCACGTAACGATCAAAGCCCATGGCAAGAAGTACAATGCTCTCCATGACTGTAAAAAAATGGATAAAAAATATTTGAGAAACACAGCACCCAAAGCACAGCTCCTGAAGGCTAAACCAGAAAATGCCCAGCATTTTGGGGACAGTAGCAGTAGAGAGACTCAGGTCAATCACAGACAGCATGGCCAGAAAGTAGAACATGGGTTGGTGAAGGTTATTATCAGTCAAGATCACAAACAGAATGGTAAGATTTCCGAGGAGAGCAATCAGATACACAACACAGAAGGGAAAGCCAAGCCAGATTTGTGCAGTTTTCAGTCCTGGAATCCCTAACAACAGGAATGAAGAGGGGTGCAGCTCAGTGATATTGGGAGAAAACATTCTTCTGAGGGCTGACGGTGGCCATGGTTTTAAAGGTTGTTGCCAGTTTTCATTTGGCATTCCATCCGGACTTAATTGAGATCTAAAACAATTAAGAATAAAAAGTACTCAAATAAAGAATTCATATTATGGAAATGTTTCTGTAAAGGTCTTTGATTCTTTTTCCTTCTTTCAGCTCTCCATAAGTAATCCTAGGATCACTCTTACCTGCACTCTAAGTGTGAATGGCTAAGATGCCAAACAGAAGCTAATGATATCTCTTCTAGAATTGTAAGTTCAGAGTACATAAATGAATTTACTACCCTTTTCCTCAAGAAATAGACACTATTACATAATAATAAATCAATAATAATATCAACCACCATAATAATGATAGCTATCATTAAATAGATAACTATTTTTTCAAACATTGTGCCTACCATTATTTGAATATATTATCTCATTTAGTTCTCCCTACAATTCTATGACACAAGTTCTGCTGGTATCTGGTTTTATGTAAGAGAAAGATTTTGATAAGTTAATTCTTTATACATTGTTTACAAAGTGAATAAGCAAAAGAGTCAAGATTTGAAACCAGTTTGAAATTCAGCTATGTGAAATTAATCTGGACCTGTTTTTGCAATACTTGCTAATGGAAGTTGTAAGAGAGAAAGAAAAGTAAGATTTGGGGAAGAATAAAAGGATTGAAAATAGTTAAAACTTCTTCAAAGAAGAGTAAATCTGTAGGATTTACACTATCAGATATTGAGACTTCCTATAAAGCTATGATGACCACAACAGTGTGTTAGCGGCAAAACAAAAGTAGAAAAAGAGTGGAACAGAATGGAAAGTACAGAAGCAGATCCAGATATTTCTTAGGGTCTAGGTATCTAGAAGTAAGGTATCTCCGAGTGGGAATATAAGAAGAATTTTCAAGGGAAACTGATGACCTGTAAATTTTCATCCCTATATGAAACTGTTTTTCAAAAGCCTGTTGACTTCTGTAACAGTTTTAAAAAATGTAACATCAGATTAGATCTGCTGCTTGGAGCTAGCTACACTGCAACATTTGAGAGGACAGTTCCCAAGACTGATCTCACTCCTGACATCATTAACTGCAATTTCAGGGATTTTCCCAAACTACTCCCAGTTTCAGTAATTTCCTAGAAGGACTCATAGAACTTACTAAAAGCTATTATGCTCATGGCTACAGTTTATTACAGGAAAACTATACAGACCAAAATGAGATGAAGGAAGAGATGCTTAGGGAAGAGTCTGTGAAGTTTCCTAATGTGAAGCATCTGTTGTTCTCTCATAGAGTCAGGATGCATTGCCTCCCTGGCATTAATGTGTGACAATATGCGAAGAGTCACACTGCCAACCAGGGAAGCTCATGCAAGCTTTGGTGTCCAGAATTTTTCTTATGATTTCATTACATAGGCATGATTGCTTGCTTGATTGATTGAAAACGTGATTGAACTCAGTCTCCAGATCAACTGATGTCACATGACCCAAAGCCCCCACCCTAAGTCATATTATTGGTATTTATGGCACGGCCAGCCCCTACCCTATAATCTGGTATGGCTAGTCCCTACTATAAACAAAGACACTCCTATCAGGTATGGTGTAGATTACCTCCCATAAGCCAAAAGAAAATGCCAAACCTCTCTTTGGGCAAAGCCAAATTCTTTACTCTATCTGTTTGTTTAGTTGCAAAGATATTCTTTACTACTACTGTATCTAAACTTTTTACCTCATGCCTCATTTTGGGCCCTGCCCTAAATTATAAATTTAGGTCTCCCAATAATTAAATTTGAATTTATTTTAATCCCTGTGAAGCATGAAGACCAACAGCTGATCACTATATTCTATCCTTTTTTTCTATCAGGGTACATGTGCAGTCATTCTAAGTGTAAAGGAGTTCAAGCTCATTATTTTACCTTTCTTTGCCCACTGTGGCTTTCATATAACTTTGTATATACTCGCTATATCACTGTAAGGGAGGGATGTGTGGGAAAAAGAAGCAAAAGCACAGAGTATTTAATATTATTGGCACTGTGGCATGGGATAGAGTTCTGATTCCATTATGCCTGCCTTTGTGACCTTAGGTAAGTTATATCAGGTTCTGAGTTTGAGTTTCATTAGAAATAAACATAGTACTATCTACCTCATATTATTAAGGCTGGTATAAATGAGGTCATATATGCCTGAAATAGTGTAGGTGTCCAGCAAATATTTTTGTCTCCAATTTCTTCCCATTTTATTCATCCTTCTACCTCTTTCTAGACCACTGATATATGCCATTTTATTCCCTACCCCAGTTCTCTAGGTCTTAACTCAATTTCTGTGAATTCAAATTCCAGTCTTAAGCACACGTTACACAGACTTATCACAAACACTTACCAACATTCCTCTTTCTCGAGTTATGTAACAACTGTGCACTCACTTTTTGAAATGTATATAAATGGTTTAGAATAGAGCTTCAATACACTCTGAAAGATGTTAACAAAATGTCTTTGCGTGTGTGTGCTGGGATGGTAGATTTGTAATAAAGTCTCCAGGTGCCAGAGTCTGGGGCATTGAGATTACAGTGAAGAGAAATTCCCCTTTGTCCTTGCATCAACTGCAAAGGAGCTCTAGGGAAAGCTCAGTGAACTTCTGCCCACTATTTGGTCAATTGGTCAATAGCCAGTTCTCGTTTTTCACATAATATTTGTGACAGGTCCCATTTTATCTTTTTTCCTCCTTTCTTCTTTCTTACCCTTCTCTCTATCAGTCTATGAATTGCTTGGACTAATCCTTTGGGTTCTGTTGGGCAGCTATATAACCATCAACGTTTTTTTATTGTGGCAAAATACATATAACATAAACTTTACAATTTTAAAATTTTAAGCATGTTAAAATTTACAGTTCAGTGGCACTTTTTACATTACCAATATTGTGCTGCTATCACCATTATCGAGTTTTAAAAGTGAATCCTGTACCAATTAAACGGTCATTCCCCAATTCTTCTCTTTTTCCAGGCCCTAAAAACTACTAAAATTGCTTTTTATTTCTATGCATTTTCTCTATTAGTTTATTCTGGATATTTCATATAAATGGAATCAAGCAATATATTCCTTGTATCTAGCTTCTTCCACTTAGCATGATTTCAAATTGTATCTATATTGTAACATGTATTAGTACCTCATTACTTTTTGTGGCTAAATAATATTCCATTATACATATATATCACATTTTGTTTCTATACTCATCAGTTGACAGATATTTGGGTTGTTTCCATCTTTTAGCTATCGTCAATAGTGTTATATGAACATTCTTGTATAAGTTTATGTTTGAACACTTGTTTCCAATTCTTTTGGGTACATACCATTGGTACATACCAAGAAATGAAATTTTGGGTTCTTACGGGAATTCTATATTTAACTTTCTGATGAAGTGCCAAACGGTTTTCCATAGTGACTGCATCAATCTGTATCTCATCAGCAATGTATAAAGATTCCCATTTCTCACATCCTTTCCAACACTTATTTTTCATTTTTAAAAACTACAGCTATCTCTGTGGGTGTCAAGTGGTATCTCATTGTGTTTTTGATTTTTATTTTCCTAGTGACTAAATGATGTTGAGCATCTTTTCATGGGCACATTGGACATTTGTACATCATTAGAGAAATGACTGTTGAAGCCATTTGCCCATTTTTGATTAAACTGTTTATTTTTACATTGCTGAGTTTTATGAGTTCTTCTTTATATATATTCTGGATCCTAGACTATTATCAGTTATATGATTTTAAAATATTTTCTCTCCATTCTATGAGTTGTCTTTTCACTCTCTAGATAGTTACATTTGATTCATAAAAGTTTTTAATCCTGAAGTTAAAT
Organism: Lepilemur ruficaudatus; assembly: GCA_963574885.1. Lineage (NCBI taxonomy): Eukaryota > Metazoa > Chordata > Mammalia > Primates > Lepilemuridae > Lepilemur > Lepilemur ruficaudatus. Next base: position 11,699 of record CAUYRT010037342.1, read on the forward strand.
TTATTTACTTTTTCTTTCATTGCTTTGTTTTTGTTGTCCTACATAAGAAACCAAATCCAAGGTCATAATTTACCTCTATGTTTTATTCTAAGAGCTTCATTGCTTTAGTTATATTTAGGTCTTTTGTTCATTTTAATTTAACTTTGTATATAGTGTGAGTTAAGTGTCCAACTTCATTCTTTTCCATGTGGATATCCAGTTGTCCAGGTACCATTTTAAAAAAGTTTTGGTTTATTTTTAATTGACAAATAATAAATCTATATGTTATGGTGTACAATGTGATGTTTTGATACATGTATACACTGTGAAATGATTAAATTAGGCTTATTAGCATATCCATCACCTCAAATATTTATCATTTCTTTGTGGTGACATTTAAAATAATTTCTTTTAGCAATTTTGAAATATACATTATTATTAATTATAGCTACAGTGCTGTGCAAGAGTCAGCACCATTTGCTGAAAAGACTATTTTTCACTCATTGAATAATCACGACATCATTGTCAAAAATCAATAGAGCATAAATATATAGTTTTATTTCTTAACTCTCAGTTCTATTTCATTGATTTTTATGTTTATTCTTATGCCAACACCACACTGTTTTGAGTACTGTAGCTTTGCAGTAAGTTTTAGAATAAGGAAGTGAGTCCTCTAACTTTGTAGTTTTATTTTCACATTGTTGTAGCTATTCTAGGGCCTTTGATAGTTTATGTGAATTTTAGGATCAGCTTTCTCTTTTCTGTAAAAAAAAGACATTGAGATTTTAATAGGGATTACACATAATATATAGATCACTTTGGGGAGAATTGCCATCTTAACAGTATTAAGTCTCTCAATCCATGAACACAGAACATTTTTCCATTTATTTAGACCTTCTTTAAATTTTTTCAGCAATATTCAGCAAAACACAGCTGATGTTTTCATGTTGCTTTTGTATTGTGAAAATTTACTGTTTTTTTATTAGCTGTAATAGATTTTTTTTGTGAATTCTGTATATTTTTCTTTTTTATTTATTTATATTTTTAATTTCAAAATATTAAGGGGGTGCAAAAGTTTTTGTTATGTGGATATTCTCTATAATGTTCAAGTCAGGGCTTTCAGTGTGCCTGCCACCAGGACAATAATGTTCATTGTATCCAAGAGGTAGGTTTTTATCCCTTATCTCCCTCCCACCTCCCTGCTTTTTAGTTTCCAATGTCCTTTACATCTTTTCGTGCCCATGTACACACATCATTTAGCTCCCTTATATATTTTCTATGTATTAGAGATGATGTCATCTACAAATAGATAACTAAAAATTTACATGGCTTTTATTTCTTTTTCTTGCCCAATTGCTCTGGCTAGAACTTCCAGGATAATGTTAAACAGTAGTGGTAAAAGCAAGCATCCTTGTCTTCCTTAGGGGGAAAGTTTGCTTTCTCCTTTGAGTATTCACCATTGAGTATGATAGGAGCTGTGGGTTTTTCATAAATGCCCTGTGTATGAAGAAGTTTCCTTTTATTCCTAGTTTTATGAGTGTTTTTATCATGAAAGTGTATTTAATTTTGTCATATTCTTTTGCTGCATCAATTGAAATGATCATTTTTTCCCCTTCATTTTATTAATGTGGTTTATTGCCGTGATTGATTGTTCTTTATCATAACACTCTTATATTCCTGAAATAAATCATGCTTGGTCATGGTATATAATTCTTCAACATGCTGGTGGATATGGTTTGCTAGTGTTTCATTGAGGATTTTCCATCTATATTCATAAGGAGTATTCTGTTTTTTGTTATTGAAAAATATGTATATTCTGCCACATAATATTAAAAACCCACTATGTTTGTGTCTCTCTTTGTGTGTATATAGATGTTTGTATGTGAAAATGATTTCTTGAATGCACCATTTTCTTGTATAATGAACCACATTCTATATTTTAATGTTATTTCCTCAAGATCAGCCAGAGGGGACAGATTAGGGCCTTCTTAGGTCTTTCCTAGACATTTTCATAGTCATGTACTTGTGTGAGGCTGACATTTTCATAGTCATGTACTTGTGTGGGGGGCTTTTTAGCTTCTCAGGAACATTTCAGAGCTTTGAGAAATCTTCTGTGATCAATTCATTCCCCAATTTTTCCCTTTGAATTTTTTAGTCAGCTTCTTGTTAGCTCCAGCTATTATTCCTGTTTCTGGGAGCTGTGTTGTTAAACACTTTTTGCTTATTATTTTTGACTAATAGTTTGACAAAAATCTTGTTCCGAATGAGTGAGCTTTGAGTCAGGTCAAATAAATATGAACACTATGAGAAGGGATTTCCAGGAAGATGCCATCAAGTGTCCATTAATAGATGGATGAATTAAAAATATTCTATTTATATACAATGGAATAGATAACTAGAGGTTGAATCCATGAGGAACTCCATAAATGATGTTTTTAAATGGGAAAATTAAATATTTTGTTAGGACTAGGGAGAGGAGTTTGGAGAGAGAGAGAGAGAGAGAGAGAGAGAGAGAGAGAGAGAGAGAGAGAGAGAATGCACACATGAGAGAGAAAGAGAGAAATAAAGAAGATGGGATAAAAGGATAAGGACAAAACCCCAGGTATTTATCAGGAGCTTAGCAATTTCATTTGGAAGTGAGAAAGTCGATATATTCTATCAGTGTAAGTAAAGGAGTAGGAAGTTTGGGAAAAGCAAGAGAACAGCAATATACTCTTGCTCTATTATCTCAGTATAAGCAGAAAGAAATTGAGAAGAAGAATTCTCCAGAGTTTATTAATTGAACTACATCAAAGTCTCCAAGATAGTGGTAAACTCTCTGTTGTCTCAGTATAAGGAGAAAGAGATTGAAAAGAATTCTCCAGAGCCTATTCGCCAAACTATATCAAGGTCTCCAAGATACTATGGTCCCCATTCCAGGGGAAACGAGGCTACAAGGAAAGTATACGCATTTTCTACTTGGCATAATAAATGCTGTTCCTTAAAAATATGACAAGGGATTTTTTTTGAGATTTGAGATCAAGGTAAGTTATATCGTGGTTTAGGCTGTGACAAATAGCAGGAGAAAGAGTTTATGCCAAGCAAGTACAGAGAGATGGAGGAAAGCTGAAAGTATAATAACAAGATGAAGAAAGAATGCACAGTCATACTTACAAATTACTGAGGCTAGACTTTTACCTACATTTACCTATGACCACCCAAAAGGGTGAAAGCTAATGAGAAAGGAATTGTACCATATATCTTGCATCAATTTAGCTATTGTTTCTGACCCAGTGTACATAGGCACACATATGAATAGCAAGAGAGAAAGGACTAGCTTTTTCTATTTTTAGGACTGTTCCAAGTATGGTAAAGGTGATCAAAAATACATTTTTGAATCAATTAATTCATGAATAAATGAATCATGATGTATGGCCCTGAGGAATAGACTTTTGTGAAAATAGGACCCAGGGCTAGAGTGATGAAGCATCTGCAAAGGGAATAACATTGCATGATAGCAGAATGGCCATGAGACTGTGACATTAGGTAAAAACGAGAGAAAAAGGTGTACATTATCCTTTGTTATGTTCATCAGCTCTAGGATGTGGGAATGTGGATGTGTGGAGTGTGGTGGAGGTTTATGGAATAGGGTAGAGTAAGAAAACGACACATTGAAGAAATGGCTACTGGATAGCTGAATATAATCCCATATAGCAACTTCCTATTACGGGGTCAAATGAGGGGCTGGGGCAGAATCTTATTTTTGGAAGCCAGTAGAGATTGGAAGCCATATGAATGTATGTTGAAATAATAGTCAGTATACTTTCATACAATAATTAAGTGACTGGTTGCTTTGACCAATGTTTACAGATTTGGAAATGATGTCCTAGAGAGGAGGGAAGCACTAATTTTCGAGCCCTACTGTAAAATTCACAGAGATGAGTGAGATAAATTGATTTCCTTGGGATGTAGGCATATTTTATTTTCTTTTTTGCTGTATGGACCCTCTCAGCATTACCAAAGCACCAGGGAATTAAGAGTCTGTCTGGTCATCAATATACTGAATCTCTGGATATGGTCATTGGTCATTGAGAGGATGACTGATTCCTTTTTTTACATCTTGACTGGTCACTATGTTTCCTTTTTTCCCCACTTTGTCCCTGATCTTTATTCCATCTAGAATAAAATTTCCTTTCTATGAGTCTTAGCATAAGCCTAACCTCCTCCACAGAATTTTTCTTGACTCACCCCTACACTTAAACCACCCTGTGCATACTTCTACCATAGCACTTGGAGTACAATTTTTAAATTTCATCTTTGGAATTTTATCTTTTTTATTACACAGTGGTCTCCTTCAGTGTATGTGACCAGTTTTATTAAACGTTCTATTCAGATTTCCTGATCAACACTGGTAAGGAGAGAACCTCTGAAATATTTCATGAAATAAATTGTGAAAGGCATTTCTCTATCTACCTTGTGTATTCTCCACTAATGAAAAACAGATTTAGATCTTTATCTCTGACAGTTTCACATGGCAAAACTGAAAACTTCAACTTTTTCCTTCCCAGCCCGGCATTCCAAATGTACACACACATACACACACACCCCACACTCACACTCTTCTTGTAATGATTCTCCAAATTGTCAAATTATGTCTCATTTTTTCAATTCTTCATAGGCTTCAAATGGGCATTGTTAACAAGGCATTTGTGTTATCATAGGTTTATAGTATTAATAGAAACTGCTAACATTCACATACATTTATCCGTTCTGGGTGCATCTCAACTCTGACTTCCTCCAACACACAAGTATTCTTAAGTTTGAGTCAAAGCTTTCTATGCAATTGCCACATCATATTCAACCAATTCCACATTATCTTGAAAACTATCTTTTTCCAAATAAGTTGAACAGTATTGCACTTCTGTATTTTCTACAAATTTTTAATTTAGTATAAGTAAATTCAGAATTTACTATAATAGAGTCATCCATAAAGACATAAGAACTGGGACAGAATCTGTGTAGCAGCTAAACTTTAGGGTATCTAAAATGATTCTGCTTTCTCCCCATGGATATATTTGGAAATTGTACAACCCAGAATATTTAGTCTGCCCCACAAAATCTGATTTCTCTCTGGCTAGATTTTTTGCTGCATATGCTTATTTATGTATTCTCCAAATGATAGGCTTATTTAGATTAAAATAATCTCTCAATTCATGTTTCATTACAGCTGCAAAATACCGTCAAGTTCTGCCTCTCTGTTTTTATCCATTTTCTAAGTCCAATGGGTGCTGGTTCTCTTGAAAACAAGTAGGATGGGAACGAAATTATTTATTTTCTAAACTATAAAATTTAAATTACCTGCTGTTCTTTCACTTCTAAATCATTTGTCTATTTGTGGAAATTTTAAATTGAGATCTATTACACGGCAGACCTTTTTCATGCATATGAACAAAGACAAATTGTTTCTTGTACTCTCAGAAGTAGATCACCTGGTGTTCATGAACACTCACAAAATGGATAACCATACATAAACAGGATTATGCACAATACATTTCGGGGTTTTTGGGTTTTTAAATAGAGTAATAGTTGAAATTACAAATACCAAAGAAATTGCCATGACTTTTAAGCAAAAAGAGTGTAAGACTACCATACACACAGGCCCTGGAACTTTGTTTTCCCCATTTATTCCTGGCTACATTCCAGATTTTGAATTTGCATTAGGCAGATGACATTGTTCTGCCATTTCTTCTTTATATAAGTCTTTGTTATTAGGTAAAAGGGCCATAGAGTAAGGCTGGTTCTATTCCTGGTGCCATATCATGCTCAGGAGAGGCTTATAGAAACTGAGGAGAGCATTTTACCTTTGTCATGGATAGGAATAAATGAAGATTAAAATGTTGTTTGCATTTGACTAGGAATTTGGACAATAGGAGAAGTGGAAAAAAGGATCGCTAGTGGAAAGTCAATAATTGCTTTTGGTATGCACAATGATATTTGTGACAGAAAGAATGTCTATGCCTAATGACACCCAGTTCCATCCTTCTTCATTCCTACTGCTGGGCATCCCAGGGCTAGAAAATGTGCACATCTGGATTGGATTCCCTTTTTTCTTTGTGTATCTTGTTGCACTCCTGGGGAATGCTGCTATCTTGTTTGTGATCCAGACTGAGCACAGTCTCCATGAACCCGTGTACTACTTCTTGGCCATGTTGGATTCCATTGACCTGGGCTTGTCCACGGCCACCATCCCCAAAATGCTGGGCATCTTCTGGTTCAGTCTCAGTGAAATATCTTTTGGAGGCTGCCTCTCTCAGATGTTCTTCATCCACTTCTTCACCGTCATGGAGAGCATTGTGTTGGTGGCTATGGCCTTTGACCGCTACATTGTCATTTGCAAACCCCTTCGGTACACCATGATCCTCACCAGCAAAATCATCAGCCTCATTGCAGGCATTGCCATCCTGCGGAGCCTGTACATGGTGGTTCCACTGGTGTTTCTGCTCCTGAGGCTGCCCTTCTGTGGACACCGTATCATCCTTCACACTTACTGTGAGCACATGGGCATTGCCCGTCTGGCCTGTGCCAGCATCAAAGTGAATATTATGTTTGGCCTTGGTAGCATTTCTCTCTTATTATTGGATGTGTTCCTTATTATTATTTCCTATGTTAGAATCCTCCATGCAGTTTTCTGCCTGCCTTCCAGGGAAGCTCGACTCAAAGCTCTCAACACCTGTGGCTCCCACATAGGTGTTATCTTAGCCTTTTTCACACCAGCATTTTTCTCTTTCTTCACACACCGTTTTGGTCATAATATCCCTCAATATATACACATTTTCTTAGCCAACCTATATGTGGTTGTTCCACCAGCTCTCAATCCTGTAATCTATGGGGTCAGGACCAAGCAGATTCGGGAGCGAGTGCTGAGGATTTTCCTCAAGACAGATTGTTAACCATTTGGAGGTTGGAAGGTCTGACTTAGAATTCATGTTTTTCTGTTGTTAAAAAGTAAAATTATCTTATGCCTAATCCAGTAGAAAGAACGAAGGCAGATGGAAATGTTGCAACCAATGACATTATTTACTTGTGAACTGAAGCTTTGTCTTCAAATGTAATAGTAAGAATATTAAAATTTGCATAAAATTTTACTCTTCCAAGTTCTTTTGTTTCTATGCTGGATCGTTAAGTTAGACCTATAAAGAGTATATTACTTTTCCCACTTTTTCAGTGAACATATTGATGTTTGGGAAAGTTAAGTGTTTTATTCATATTCCATGTTTAGTAAGAAGTAGTGATTTTAGCCAAATAGCTTACCTCCAAAGTTTTCATCAGTTTCTCTTATTCCAGGTAGTCAAGAGTTGAACAGATACAGAATAACCTTGATATTTTTAAGAAGATTACAAACAGCATAAATGGCTTCCAGGATTTTTAAAAATAATAATAACAACTTACCCGAATACAGGATTATATAAATGCACTATATATGTAAAGTCTACTTTACACACCTACATTCATTTTGTGCTCATCATAATCTTACTCAGTGGTTACTCTAATTCCCCCGTGAACATAGAGAAGCAGGCATAGTCATGAAATTAAAAGTTGATATAAAGGAAAATGGAAATAATAAAGTCTACACATGGC
>CAUYRT010037344.1:0-30299 GCA_963574885.1 Lepilemur ruficaudatus
GTCCCAGCTACTTGGGAGGCTGAGGCAGAAGGATTGCTTGAGCCCAGGAGTTTGAGGTTACTGTGAGCTAGGCTGATGCCACGGCACTCTACAGCCCGGGCAACAGAGTGAGACTCTGTCTCAAAAAAAAAAAAAAAAAAAAAAAGTCCATGGAATGAAAAGCAGACTCACATTTATGAGCAAGGAATTTTAAGTACTTTAATGTATACGTCTCAGGTAGGTAATACTGACATCCCCCTGTTACGAATCCATGTGCCTGGGGTATAGAGTCACTGGTTGTCAAAGGAAGAAACAAGGATGCTTAGAGACAGAGAAAGTTTGTTTTAATTTCACTGCCTAGCTCTGGGTTCTTAAACAAGCTCCCTAACCTTTCTGGATCTTGGTTTCCCTGAGCGTGAGAAGTTTGATAAAGCTGCATTCTTAGAATTGCTTCCAGGATCAGAGACTGGAATTGCTTCCAGGATCAGAGACATAAACTATGGGAACAAGTTCTGTAGATGAGAGACAGTGAAACGGGCCAATGGCTTTGAATCCTGCCCCTGTCATCAACATCCTGAATAATCTGTGTGCAATCACCAGAGCTTTCTGACCCTTGATATCTTTATTGGTAAGAGGGAAGCTAGGTGCACTATTTCAAATGTTATAAAGTAGTTGTGAAAACATGGGATTCCATACATAACTATCTCAGCACAGTGTTTGGAGCTAATAGGTCGTCAAAAGTGGTAGTTGTTTTCACAATAATTTCACAGGTACTTTGTACACTAGCCAGAGCCTCACCAATGCTAGTCCATGTTATTGTTACTGTCATGCCACAACAAGATTGATTATATTTTAGCAGTGTCATTCTGTTGACTAATCAGAAAATATTAATTTTTCAACTTATAAATCCAAAAGTATTGGAGCACCGATTATACAGCTCACCTTTTCTGGTAGGATATTTCATACAATTAAAAGAAAAGATATTTGATCAACCTAGAATGGTAACTCCTCATCCTGCTTGACTCCAGAGAACAAAATTATGTCATGAAAATTGCATAACTGTAAAACAATTAGGTAGCTTAGGAAGCTCTTTCAAATCCATTTTCTTATTTGGTCCTCATGAAAACACTGCAAAGTGGAAAATGTGACAATATCTATTTACTATTATCACGGAACTAAAGGTTATTCATATCCAAGCCCAGAGAATTATGTAGAAGCTTCACAGAAAACAGATCCTATGTTTTCTGACGTGAAGTGATATGCAACCTTTATGAACACACCGTACCTCCCAAGGCAGTGGCAAGAAGAAAGAGTAAACCAAAATAAAGAGGAAGTGGATGTGGGCTGCTTCTGCTGATGGAAACTCCCCAATCAGTGTGAGGTGTCCATGAGAGTGATCAACAGAGACATTGTTAAGGGAACCGAAGCATGAGACTCTAAAGGAAAGAAGGCTATTTGACATCCATTTATTTGAGGCATCTTTGCTGAATTCATTCTTATACTAGAACCTGGGGATAAAAGACATGAGTAGGAAGACAAACTCCCTGCCTTCGTGGAGCATGGTTCTTGTAGGGGAGACAGAGACATTAGCAGATAATGATGAGGCAATGGAGAAAACTGGATGGCTCAGGTCTGAAAGGGCACTCCCATAGTAGTGACTCTGTCTGGGTTAGGATTTGATCAGGTGAATATGGTCCAAAAAACATTCCAGAAGCAGGCACAGCATGAGCAAAGCCACGGTGGCAAGAAGCAGCATGATGCACAAGGGGAATCACAGCTGACCAGTAATGCTGAGAAGCTCAGTGCGTGGCAGAAGGAGTGAAACAAGAAGGTTGAGCATATGGGAAGAAGTCTTGAATGTGGCATTACGTTTCAGATATTTCCTTGAGTTTCCTCTTATATGTCTCACACTGTTTACGTTTAAGGACTTACAGTCTTAATGGAGAAATGAGGAGGGAAAGGAGAGAGGACATCCAATTTTCCTTCCAATCTACCACAGTACTTCAATTGTCCTGTGCACAAAAAAGTGAACTTAAAATAACTATAGACAAGAATTTTATCCTAGTCTTGTTGTCAAACACGTCCCCCACCATCTCCACTGAGCCCACACCCTGCGAATTGACAAGCACGGGATCTGTTGCACAAAGCTCATTTCCTCTCTAAACATCACTCACTTTTGTTACATATAATTAGCACCTATGCATTCCTTCTACTATAAAACTCTAATCAGCTGGGAAATTGTAAAATGTGTTAAATTAAGGAAAGACGGTTGCTTCCATTTTTAGTTTCTGAGCTTCAGTTTCCTTATATCAAATGCATATTGTAAAACAAGGAAGTATGGCCAGGAAATAAAAGTGCACATGTATGCATATATGGATCAGGCATTCACAATGGCGGCCACTATTACAGAGTTTTGGTTAGGATGACCTTGAGCAAGCTGGACTTTGACATCTGTGATTGCACAGATGAAGATAGAGAAAAGAACAACCCTCATTTCCACACTGCTATCCTCTTCTTGCTGCAAAACTTGGCTGCACAGTCTGTTCTGTCTTGGCCGGAAAGGTGTTTCGGTTTTACTCTTTGTTTCAGCCCTTCGTTTCTCAGAATCAGCCCGCACATTCGTAACTGTTATGTTCATTTCTCACCTCGACATTCGAAAAATATCAGGAAATATCTATTCCTGCTTCACACATGATGTTATTTATGGCAACCAGTCCTGCTGTTTCTTGGAAACTGGTTATGATTCACTCTACTGAAACTTAACCAGAAGAAGTACTGGAAATACAAAGAAGTTATGACTCAGGGCCTTTTAGTGACACAGACTCATTATGACACCATTATCTTTTATTGTGATGAAGGTGATCAACCAGACTCTGAGTTCCTTGGGGGAGGAAGACTTGTGTTTTATCAGCCCTATATTTTTCTAGCTCAGGTTTTGACTGCTATGCACATATTGTTCAAATGAAATATTTACATATTATTTACCAGATATTCAAAGTACTCAGTGTGATAGATGAGAAACTTGAATATCAAAACTGTTACCTAATTATCCATGTGGTACGTCTGAAGCGTTAGAAATGGGAGTTAGAAAGGGGCCTGAGCATGGCTAAATAATGTTTGGCTTATTGGGAACTAGTAGAGAGCTTTCCTGAAGTTTCTGGAGTCAGGAAGGGCTAGAGGTCAAGGCCAAAGCTGTGCAATAATTGGAGTGCAATGGAGAAAAAAGAGCAGGTGTAGAAGAGGAGGAAGAGGATTCCATTGTTTAGTCAGTCTACAAACGTTAACTAAATACCTACTACATTCCTGGCAGCATTGCAGGCACTGGCAATTCAGTGTTGAACAAGATAGAAAAGGCCCAGCCCTCATCAAGCTTGCAGTCTAGGGGCTTCCTAGGTGAAAGCGGAGTATAGGGATTGGGTACCCATGTGCTATTTCTTGGGGTTTCAAACATTTTGGTTGGCTTTAACTGACCAACATAAGTAGAAACGACATGGAAAAGAACTCACATAATCTATTCAGTAGGATGGATTTCTTCCATTTCTCAAAATGAGTCCTAAAATATTTAAAGAAAATTAGCTGGTCAGATCAAAGAAAGGAAGAAGGTGCAACTATAAATTTGGTTTCTCAGTCATTCATTATGAATCAAAATTGCAATGAGCATTTAATAGCTGCCTCGAGTCTTTGTGTAGAGGCAGTGAACACTTTTCTAAGAAAACCTAAAGAACCATGATTTGTAACTTTGTTCATGTATCATGTGGCCTGACCTCCTTCAATGCAGAGTAGGCCCAGCTCTTGTTTCTGCATTTGTGTTTTATTCATGTCTACTGATGCCAGAGTTACATCTCAGCATCCTTAGGACAGGAGAGTTCAAAGGTCAAAAGTGCCACAAACAGAATCCTCTAAACATCGAACGAATAAATAAACTGAAAATGGAATAAATGAATTTGTAGGTAAAGAGTCTCAAAAATATCAACAACCAACAGATATTTTTCTCCATAAAGAATCTAAAAAACTAAGAATATTTTTTAAAAAAGCAGAACTTGCCAAAAGCATTATGCATCTGAAAAGCATTACTTCAAACGGTATTCATGCATTGGGATCTCCACAACCTAATCTTGCTTACTGTGGTGTAATGGGAGACTGAGAATGTGAAGATAATGTCATCTATTTTGTTTTTCAGAAGTAAACATTTCTCCAAGAGTCATTAAAAGTGAGCATATTCAGGCGTGAGCTGTTTACTGTGCTTTCCTGGTTGGTCTCAGGCTGAGCGCTCCCTCCTTAAAGATGAAAGCAGAAACTCACACCTCACAAACAGTCTGAAACGCAGAGGTCATGGCCAGAGTAAAGGGAAGAGGATTCGCCTCTCCCCTGTCCAGTCCCTCCCACTTACTCACACCCTCTCTGTTTGGATGGGCCTGTGATGAAAGTGTGTGGGTAAAATTTCTGAAGCAAAAGCAAATATCTTAATTGCCTAATAAAGACGCATAATCAAGTGTAATTGAGTACTTAGGAGCTACTGAATGCTCAGAAAAGGCAGGAGGAAAAGGATCTGCTTTCAAGGGTAGCCAGCCTGAGTGGGCTCCATCACATTCATTTATAAATAAACTCTATTTCTTTTCCTTAGGATGGAGCAGCATTGGCAGTGTTTGTCAACTTACACCACGGACCCATGGAAAAATACGACAAAAACTGCAGACCTTTTACTTCGTAGGAAAATGCACCCACAACCAAATTTTGAACATAATTTATTAAGGTTCACACAGCTAAGAAGTTCATCTATGTCCAAAGAATGTGGTTTAAAATATGCAAGGTATAATACACAGTGAAGAAAGAGCAGGAAAAAGAATAGAAAATTAAATCTTACGAGAGTCACAAGATCTCATTAAGTGAAAAAATGCATGAGGAAGTGAAGAGACACTTGGAAAACAGTCTGAAATTTGAATCTGAATTCTGCTGCCTATTAAATGTATTGGCTTAGCTAAGACACCTTTACATTCATAGCCATATTTATTGCGAAATGAACGATAATGTGATTTGCAATAAAGCGAATGCCTTTAGAGAGCCCAACAGAACGCCTGCCAGATAGTCAGTACTTAATGCATGTGTTTAATGGAAACTAAAATTGAATAATTATTTACTGACTATATTCTCTTTGCCTAACTATATAGTAGTCACAAAAATAAACACGCACCAAATACCTAGCATGGTGGGCATCAAATGTGCTTTTGAACTGATCTCAACCAAACCTGTAAGTCATTGCTGTTGCTTACACAAAGCTTGAGGAGGTAGAATAGAATCATGGCAGTGCTTGAAGAGACTATGGAGCCTTCCTCCATTCACATTGGAGGGTCAGAGGTAAAACTGGGATGAGAGCTGAGGTATCCAATCCTCCTGTATTCTTTTCATTCCAGTGTTTTGTACAGAATCTAAGACTTTGATTCGTTTCCATTGCATGAGGAAAATGAAAGCCTCAAGGAACACACCTAAGATCTTAGAGCAGGAGCGATTCTGCACTGCACTGCTGTCAGAGAAGCCTAGGGGCAAGAGTGCCATCTTCTTCCAAGTTTTAACCCTATCCTCAAATGTAAAGAGTATAAAGCAACAGGACTCAGAAAAGAGTGTCCAGAGTAGTCTTTTGTGGAATCCAGATGCTTGATTGTTCTTTAATGGATGTTCCCAGATTTGTCATGAAACATGATTTGTGTTAACCTGCAACCTTTCAAGAATGTGCACATCATTATTGGTTAAAGAGACAACGATAACTCTTTCACTTATCCACAAGGCCGCAGTGGAGAGTAAATGAAACTCTCAGATAAAATACGTTTTGCCTAGTGAGTGGCATATCATAGTCTCAAAAATATGTTAGTGTCATCCCTCTCCCAGGGGCCCCTATCTCTCTTCAGTTCATGGCGTGGCATTCTCCAGTCTACAACCCTGGATGGAACGCGTGCTAGGTGCTCCCAGGCCCTCAGAACTGGAAAAGGAGTCGCTTCCAATCAAGTAGGTTCTCCCCTGTCATCCAGGACACTTCATCAACTTGCAATCCCACTGTCTCCAGAAACACTTCAGCAGCGTGAGTTATTGCAGAGCCACAGCTGGTTACCTGATAACACTGGCTCTGGGAACAGGGTGGGTTATTTATGTGGAAGGAGCAGATGTGAAAAGAGAGGGAGTTCATGTCTTCCTCAGTGACTCAAGGCATAAAAGTCTTCTTATGTACTCTAGGGAAATGAATGGCATTCTACCAGCTTTGAGCTAACAATATTATCCCTTGTGAGAACAAATGTAAAATTAGACTATGGCATCTACAATTTAAGGTAGACATTAAATCACTAGGACATACATATAAACTTCAGGTCTTTGACGGTCTTTAATTACACTAATTTTTAACATGCATCAGTCTCATAGTTCTAAATGATGCATTTTTGTCATTTGTTAATTTAAAAACAGGAGTATCCTTAATTAATGAGATGCAACTTTGTGTAATTCTGATAACTTTTTAAGAATGTTGTATTGTATTCATTGTATATAATTTTCAGGTGGCTTTCTTTGAACTGTTTGGCCAACGCCCAGAGGGAAAAAATAAAGTATATCACCAACCATAGATAGCACCTAGGAGAGAACATGCTAGGTTAGAAAGATCATGGGATTAGGAGGTAGAGTAACTGTATTCTCTTAAAGTTCAGATTTTGCCTTGACTAGTTACTTGTTGGGAATAACCCTTTCTTATTGAACTTTGTACATGTAGCATTCAACCAATATTTTATGTGAAAGAATAAATTATATGAAAGAATGAATGAATAATAAATAAGAATAAATCAAATAAAAATAAATGAGAGAGCCCCTTTTCTACGTCTTCGGTGCCATTAGTCTGTTAAATGATGATAATAATGTTTTCCCTATCTCGCAGGGTAAATACAAGGAATAAAAGATAGCTTTTTGTGGGGTGGGGAAAAGTAGCTAGAAAGACAGACGAAAACTAGCATTTATCGAGCCTCTATCCTGACCCTAAGCTGGGCATTGAAATACACTACATAATGAAATATTCACAATAAAAATATTAAGATGCTATTTCCATTGTCATTTTATGGAAATGGAAAAGTAGGGTACAGAGAAGTTAAATTACTTTTCCAATGTCACATATAATAAGTTGAAGTAGGCTTTATATCTAGGTCTCTTTCTACCACATGAGTTTCTTGGCATTCCAGTATGTTAATAATTATTTTAATTTATTTATCCATATAAAAGAAAGAAAAGCTGCTGTAGACACTTATCACTTGGGCAATTGTGTTCTACTCTCTTATTCTGTGAACAGCATTCCTCCTTTCAGCCAAGAAATGCTGCTTCTTATTTCAACCAGGTGGTCTAGTTAGGGCTGCCTGTGAGCAGGCAGCAATGAATCCCAGCAATGAATCAAGTGATTGGCCCAGGAAGCCAGCAGGGGAGTGGGAAATGGGCAGTGCAGAGGGGAAGGCACAGGTCACTCTGAGTCTTTCCTGGAATTGTTTTTAAATGGAGCTGAGACAGTCCATTCAGTCTGTCCCTGGTGGTAGAATTGTGAGCTGTGGGTTGCAGGGGACACCAGACATCATGTTTCTAGCTACATGGAAGAAGCCCAGGTGAGAGACATCTGAACAACAAGAGATGAGAGAGGTCATCAGAGGGGGTGGTGGCGCTTGTGCCCTGGCTCCAGCTGTTCTCTTCTAAAGCCCTGTCTCTCTGGGTGATTCAGTGAGGCTTCCATTCAATTTTTATGTCAGACACATGAGTGGAGTTGAGCTCCTGACATTTAAAATGATCTTTTTTTAATTACAATTTTTCTACATCCATTTAGGATGGATGAAGGCAAAGTTGAAACAGAAACCCCATGGCATACCAGGAAAGGCTTTGCTCAAACAGGAAGTGCCCCAGCCACTGGGACACAGGGGCATCCATGCGCCAGACTCCACCTCTGCCATTTAAAGTTTTTCATCATGCAGGTCATGGAGACTGCATTACTGTAAGTAGAAGGAAGTGCAGTGGACAGGATCCAGGGCCCTCAGGCTCCGAATCCTTTGGCAAAGTCTACTCATTCCCCCCACCTTTTTTTCCATCACTCGTGCCTTCCAATTTATTGACTACTACCAATAAGGCATTCTTTATGGCTCCAAAAGGGTGGAAAGAGGGAAAGTACTTCCCTTGAAGAATTTTCAGTCTGGCGGAAATGGTATTTAGGTAAACAATGAACTACAGCAACGTGTAACCAATGAAGAAACCTGTACCCCTTGGCTCAGAAGTTTTAGTCTAGGGATCCATTCTACAGAACCCCTGAAAAATCTCCCCAGAACTGAGTATGCAGTACACGCCCCTTTATCAAGGCAGTGAAAATCCTTATTTGATCATCAGTTAATTAAAATTAAAGAGATAAATTATACAATTCTATTTTATCTAGAAAACATACAAGTGCATGCAGTTTGTAAACTTTTTTGTGTGGGGGTGGGAAATGGTCGGCTGATTGGCATGCTGAGTTGTCTTCCTGCATCAACCGCACACAGAGTGAACCCTTCACAATTACCACATTTGGTTTCATTAAAGGGAAACAACTCTGGACAGTATTATAATCACCCATGACAGATGAAGACCTTATGTCTCCCCAGCCAAAAGCAACATTTATATGATCACACCAGTAAGACAGACAGGAAGGTCACCCAGACTTCTGTCTCTAAATTCCATTCTCATCAAGTTCTGTACAGCCCTGGAGGTAGAGATTGTGGTGGGGATAAATGTCTAGTCTTCATTCAATAGATATTTATTGCAAATCTGTTTTACACTAAGCAGTGTGTCGAGCTATGAGAGGAGGCGAGCTATGCCAACAGGAGGTGGCATGCCTGTGGGAGAGAATCATTACAAAAACTGTGAAAAAGGTCATAATGAAAAGTTAGGGGTGCTTCAGAACATCTTGGTGACAACTGATTCTTTAGGACATAAAACATTGAGGCCACTGCTGTCTACACTGCAACTTCATATGAGGAAGTCCAGTTCCTAAACTCTTGCTGAGTTGTATCCAAGAAAATGATGCCTTGAACTCAAGCAAAGGGGAATCTTTAAATTTGTCAAAACAGATTTTCTGGGCAAACAAACAAAAGATTCCTAAAGGGTAAGGAAACTCCCTAAGTTTCAATTTTAGTAAATAGCAGGTCCAAGATTTGAACTTAGGTAAATTGACTCCAAGGCCCTGCTCTGCCCAGGTGCTGCCCTGTAGGCTACCCTGCTCTCATTTGAACCTACTCCTGCAGGGGACTTTTGAATAACTTGTGTCCTTTCTTTGCAAGGATGGTTTGTACCCAGCATCTGGATAACAAGAACAGGTTGCATCATTGATTGGTGTCATGTGTTCATTTTCACTGTGCTTCTCAGCATTACTGACGCCAATCCCACCAGAGGGCTGTTTGAAATATCTACACCAAGGAAGCCCATCTGCTACAAATGCCCTCCCATTGTTGTGCAGCTATGGTAAATAACAGTGACAGTGTCTCCACTTGCTTATATTTGAACGAGCAGGCAGCATTATGGTGTGGATGGAAAAATGAGAATATAATTAGGGGATGTGAAATCTCATCCAGATCCAACATTAATTAGCTATCAGATGTGTCATTTCACCTCCCTGGACTTTAGTGTTAAAAAGGAGGCATCTATCATTAATTCATGCACTCAATCAGTAATTCAGTGAGAATTCATGAGTGCCAGCGCATGCTCTGGGATTGTACTCATTCATTTATCTTATCTTTTCAATACTCTAAAGCCAGGAACATGTTAGGAATTTCACAAAAATTTTTTGCATAAATGGATAATTAAACTAAAGTAGAAATAAGTATTCTTGGAAAAGTTAAATAATTTTACAAAAATAAAATATTTTATAAATTTTTAAATTATTTGTATTATAAAAAAGTAGCTGCATTACCAAAAAAAGTAAAAAAAAAATTAAAAAATCCTCTATTCCTTGATCTTAATATAACCAAAATTATTAGCAACATGGGATATTTATTTAGTTTGTTTTTTTCACTTGCACATGTCCTAGTCCGTTTTGTGTTGCTATAAAGGAGTACCTGGCTGGGGAATTTGTAAAGAAAAGGAGGTTATTTGGCTTACAGTTCTGCAGGCTGTACAAGCATGACATCAGCATCTGATTCTGGTGAGGGCTTCAGGGAGTTTCCAATGAAGGAGAAAGGCAAAGGAGGAGGTAGAGTGTGATATGGAGAAAGAAGCAAGAGACAGAGGAAGTTTAAATAACCAGCTCTCACATGAGCTCATGGACCCGGAACTCACTCATTACCACAAGCAGGGCACCAAGTTATTCGCAAGGGATCTGCTCCCATGAACAAACCACCTCCCACTGGGCCCCACCTCCAACACTGGGGATCAAATTTCAACATGAGATTTGAATGGGGACAAACACCTAAACCATATCAATACACAAGCAGTATAGCACCTATTTTTCATCTGTCAAACCAAAACTATGGAAAGAAATGTGGTGAGTGTACACTATATGCTAACAATGAAAAGGGCTAGAGATAGAGAAATGAGTTTGCTTCTGCCATCAATGTGCTAAAATTCCAACACTGGAGAAAGGTCAAAAGTACAATTCAATGTGATGAGTGTCTTAATGGAGGTATATATTAACATGTAAAATTCTTTTTGAACTTGGTGCATCATTTTCCTTAGGCATTTGGAAAAAAATAAACTTGGAGTTGGGTCTTGCAAATAAGCAGGGTCAGGACTTACAAATCACAAAAATAAAAAGGAAAAGCAGGAAGATGTGAAAATGCACAGTGCTTTGCAGGTGATGAGAAGCCCAGTATGGGGGCTGAGATGAGAAGAGACGTATCTAACTGGGGATGATGATGACAGCTAAAAGAGACTGTGTGTCAGCCACTGTTCCAAATACTGGACAGGGATGAACTGATCGTATCGCACTACTGTTATTCCCATTTTGTGTACACAAATAAACTTGGAGATAACAAGGGTCAGAGACTTGACTATGGTGCACAGGTAGGAAGCTGTGGGGTCAGGATCCAGAGTGATTGCATGTCTGAGAAACACGACCTCCAATCAGAAAATGTCTTGGCGTAAAATAACTACTCTCAGAAAAGGTCTGCACTTCATCTATCATTTACTCCTGGGCTGTGCAGGATCTGACAGAGGGCTCACAAGTAGGAAAACCTTGGCATGCCCTCTGCAAAACCCCTGACCCAATTGTCTTCGTGGCAAGCATATTCTCTTTCAGCTGAACTTCACTCAAAAGCCCGCAATGAGCTGCCAGAGCTGGCAGCAGGTAGGTGTTTTAGGCACTGACACTTCATTAGCAGGACCTGTGTCTCTTCTTGGCATCTCCATCCTTTCTCCACTCCCAGCACCACCTTTGCTGGCATGCCCCGGCTATAATGCATGCCTCCATCTGAAGGTTCTAGCATCTCTGCACACAGGGCAGGCAGGAAAGGGCAGCTCAATGCCAGCACTTTACTGGCTAACAACACCCTAGTTTAAAATGAACAGAGGCACCTGTGACACAAAAAATGTTTTGACTAATGTCTTTCCCTCACCCTGCAGTGATCTTACATCTGTTTCCTTGGAAATGAAGGCATTTTTGTAAACACTGGGTAACTATGTCATTCTACAGCATTTCACCGTATATAAGTGTAATCACTTTATTTATCATCAGCTTCTACCAGTTCACTGTTCTCCCCTTTTATCTGGAATATCATGCTTAATGGGAAGTGTAACATTAGAGAGAAAATTTAGTAGGATAAATTACCAACTCTGGCATGACATGGGAGGTGTAGGACCAGGGCATCACAAAAAAATTCTATCCTGATTAATTGGTTCAGCCATCCTCTCCTTTGGAAGAAAACAATAATGAGTGTCCTATCCATTCTGGGTGGGCTGCCCCTGCTCTAAAACACTCAGAAATTCATGCCTGTCTTACATGTCACTTTCCATGAGCCTCCTCATTTACCTTCCCTTCCACCTTAGCATGAATGCTTCTGCATTAGAAACAGAGTCTTGCTTGCCTAAACACATCCAGAAGCCAGCAGAGCTAGGCATATATAGTAAAAATAATAGCTACATTTATCCAGCACCATGTGCCATAATCTAGTCTAGGGGCTTTAAGTGGATTATCTAATTTATCCTCCAAAGTGGTTGCTATTATATCCCTATTTACAGATGGGGGAACAGGTGTAGCTCAGAAGGCACAAATCTGGGGTGGGGACCATTTGGAGAACTTTTACCAATGTCCTTCTCAAGGATCAGTGAAGAGAAACTTCTGACAACAGCCATTGCCAACATTAATTAAGCACTCATTAGTGGCCGGTTCTGAATATTTACATGTCATCTTATTTTATCCTTGAACAATGGAATAAGGCAGATATCATTCATTGTCCCCATTTTATAGAAAAGAAAACTGAGGTCGAGTGACGGGCCCAAATTCACAGAGCTAGCAAAAGGAGAGGTCAAAATATGGATTCAGGCCCTGGAGTTTGTACTTCCACTTGCTGCACTACGGTAGTCACTATTATGATTCACTAGCCAGCTACTCTGAAGAGGAGTGTGTGGGGTACTTTGTATACCCCAGCACTACTCACCATACCAACTGTATGAGAAGAATATTACACTCCCGATTTTAAAGGTCAGACAGTTTAAATAATTTACCCAAATTACACAGCAATTAAAGAAAATAACCAGGGCAGAGATTTACTTTTGCCTGATTCTCTAGCCATGATCCTAATGGAATTGAATATTTTAGAATGCAGTGTTGGAAATTAGGAGCATTTTCCCACTCTTTGAATTTTGTGAATGCTTCAGCATGTTTTGTTCTGCTGACCCCTTCAAACCCAGCTAGTATGTCACCACTATTTAGTATCTTCCGCAAGCTCCTTTCTTCTGCCCCTAAAACACTCAATTACCTTCTCCTTTTTGTTTTAATGTACACAGCACCCAGACATAAACAGTTTACATTTCGGTATGTTTGCTTCTAGGAGATGTACATATATTTTTTTTTCACAATATTGATGCCTTGGTCTGTTTGGACTGCTATAACAAAGTACGATAGGCTCAGAAACCAGGGAAACTTAGTTCTCACAGTTCTGGAAGCTGGGAAGTTCAACATCAAGTCATCGGCAGATTCAGTGTCTGCTGAAGGCCTGCTTCCTGCTTCAAAGATGTTGTCTTCTCACTATAACCTCACACGGCAGAAGGGACAAGAGAACTCTCTGGGTCTCTTTTATAAGTGCACTTATAAAAGGACACCATCCACAAAGCCCCACAGTTATAATCTAGTCTCCTGCTAAAAGCCCCACCTCCTAACACCATCACAGTGGAGGTTAGGATTTAACATATAAATTTTGAGGGAACACAAATATTCAGTTTATAGCAATTGGGATCACATTACACTTACAGACTAATAGTCTTCCTTTTATTTCTTTACAACATAAGATAAACATTTTCTGATGTCATCATTTATTCTATTGCATCCTTTTTAATGGCAACATATCATCATAATTTGCACTAAAACTCAGTAATAAATACCTATTATTAGGTATATTTCATTTCTTTCAATAAAAATCTCTGGCATAAAATTCTTTCTAAAAATAGTTTTGCACATCTATGTGTGCATGTGTGTTTGTGCCTATGTAGAGTCTTAGAAAAGGAACTGCCAGGGTCAAAGTGAATGTACATTTGAATCTCACAGTGTGTGTTACCAAATTGCTCTCTGATTTCTGCCCATTTCCAATCCAAGCAGTAGGGCATGAGATTATGAATCATAATCCAGATTCTCAGTAATTGAGTTTCAAAACTTGTAACCTTTTTTTGTCAACTTAACAGATGGCCTCTTCCTTTCTACTGCCCTAACAGGTATTTGCACTTCTTTAAGATATTTCCTCCAATGCATTGGAGCTAGTTAGATTCATGTGCCTCTACTAACTAGCCCACAAGTTAATTAAAGGCAGAAATCGCATAACTCACTCATTTTGTAATCTAACACCTAGCACACAATCTGCTTCGCAGCAGATGCTCAGCAGCGTTTGCTGAATAACACCAAGTTTTGCCAGAAGAGAAAGGGAATGTGGAGAATTCAGTCTTAGTACTAAGGTGGGATATTTGTGCTTGTAGTAATGCAATGCTTGGGGCTAACCTAGTCTCACTGCTCCTACTTGCATATTTTGAGCTAAATTCTTCCTGGAGAACAGTTTTCTAACTGGGGTGTCACCTTATGCCAGCTCATTGAACACCTGCAGACTGCCTCTTCATATAATACAAATAAATCTCCTTTTCTGGGAAAAGCACCCAGAAATCAACACAATATACAGACAATTTACCTTCAGTGTTTCAGCTTCAAATACCAATGATTTATACCTCCTCATTTGGAATAGAGCCACTCTCCAAGTGCAGGTGTGTGCTAATGCATATTTCTAATACCACTGAGACCCCTTTAGCAGTCACGGCTTAGATACTATGCCTCCCTTCTGGGCAATTTACCCTAAGGGACATATGAATGTACTTCCATTCACTCACCTCAATTCTTCAAATTTATCTCAAAGTATTCCACAACATGGAAATTATGCCACATGTACTTATCCCTTAACAGAATTATTAATTCATCAATTCATCCATTTATTATAAAAATAGCTAACATTTATGGAATATTTACCATCTGCGTGCCTTGCACTAAATGCCTCACATATGGTAAATTATTTAATCCTCACAAGAGTGCTATTAGGTAGGTACTGTTTTATTATCCTAACTGTATGGTGGCAAAACTGTCACAAAAGAAGTTAATCTTTCATGAAGTTGCAGCGTTAGGAGATATGAGACCTAGGACTGGGATCAGGTATGTGTGATTCCAGAGCCCACACTCTTAAACATTGTACTAGCCAACAAACATTTAGTAAAATCCACAATGTGAAACCCTCCCAGCTAGATGCTACCCTTGTTCACATAGTTATTTTTACCTGAACTCTCTCATAATACATATTATTTTTCAGTGACCTTGTACAAGGACTGACTGTTTTCTGATTTGCAATATTCAGGTGAAATTTATTTCAGAATGTGTTTTGCATGTTGTTTGGGAGAAAAAGCTAAAAAAACAGTTCTAAAATTCCTTAAGTATCAGATTTTAGTCTCCTGCACCCTACTTCACTGTCATAGATCTTCATTATTCCTCATCTAATTACGGGAAGCATTTTACTTAGTCTCCAATTTCTATCCTCTTAATCTGAAACCATCGTCCAATTGTTTTTTTCTAAAGCATAAACCCAACAATATCACATTCTACCCTTAAATCTTTCTGTTAATCCCCAAATCCTCCAGTGGCTTCTCCTTTCCTTCAGGACAAGTCTTCCTTAGAAAGATACATTTTGGGTCTGGCCAACACCTTGCTTCAATCGTACGGAATTACTTTCAGGTTAAAAGTCATTTCATTTCATACATTCTATACTTGTCTTCTTCTCCTACGTGGAATTATACCCTGTTTTAGCTTAATTATCTGTGCCTGTATTTGAAGGCTTAAGAAATGGTTGTCCTAAACCTGAAGACATCCACCAACTTCCTTGGGTTGAGTAAAACACCCTCTCTTCAGACCTCCCCTTCCATATTTCTACGATGTTGCTATTTCTACTGCAGCTTTTATTGTATTACATATAACGCTCTATCAAAGTCATGGCTTTCTTATTGGTTTCTCATATAGTCTGTGAGCTCTTTGGAAAGGAGGAGGGAAAAAATCTCCTACTTCTGTAACCTCCCATGTCTATAGTAATGCCCTGATTCCAGGGCACTCGGTGCATCGTCCCCACCACTTCCCTTATCACTTCATACACTCTGGACAGCTCTCCAATCCACATTGCTCCAGGGATATTTGTCTTTCTTTGTGTTTTCTCATTTCTTTTTCTTTAACTTTCATTTGTGTTCTTTTACTCTGTCCTCTTTTTCTCCTGTATACCTTTTCCCTTATTCTTACTATTATTTTTTCATCTCTTTTTCCCTCTGATTTTTTCTGAACACATGCCTGGATATCTCAAATATTATTTAGCACCTACAATGTTCCAGACTCTGTACCAAATGTTGGAGATAGCTGAAGGTGCATAAAAAGAATTTTCAGTTTCCTCAGGTATCATCGTGCTATAAAAGGGAAAGACAAATAGTTAGGCATTTGTAGTGTTAGCCCTATAGTGATGACAGTTATTATAGAATGCTGCCCTGGAGTGCCAAGGTGGGCTCCTAAGACACCCAGAGAGCAGAGTCAGCAAAGACTTCTTTGAAGAGGATATGCTTTGCCAAGCTGTAAACAAAGGGTAGCAGTTGGCAAAGCAAATAGAAAAGTTGTCCCAGGCAAAGGAGAGAGCATGAGCAAATGCAGAGAGAGGAGTAATAGCTGTATTCGGTGCAAACATTGCCAAGGCAAGCACCTGGAAATGGTAACAGAGCCAGATCATGAAAGATCTATGAGACTAAAGACAGTTACAAAGTGTCTATGCAATAATACATCATTTATACTAGCATTCATGAACTAGTCATTAAGTGACAGGTGCCCTTCTGAGTGATTTGTGTGAATGATCTCATTTAATCCTCCCATTAGCACTTTGAGATAAGAACTGTTATTATCTCCAGTTTAAGAATGGACGAGGACTGTTTAAACAAGCTATCATTACACTCCTACTAGAAGGCAAAATTCAAGACACTAACAGCACCCAACCCTAGCAAGGATGTGGAGCAAGAGAACTCTCATTCATTGCTGGTGGGAATGCAAAATGGTATAGCTGCTTTGAAAGATAGTTTAGCAATTTCTTACAATTCTAAAAATACCCTTACTATATGATTAAGCCATTTTTCTACTTGGTATCATATTTACCAAAAACAGCTGAAAATATATCTATATAAAAATCTGTATGCAAAAGTTCATAGAAGCTTTATTTGTAATTTCCAAAAATTGAAAGTAACCAAGGTGTCCTTCAATAGGTGATTGGATAAATAAACTATAGTACATTCAGACAATGGAATATTATTTGGGAAAAAAGTAAATAATCTATCAAACCATGAAAAGACATGGATGAAGCTTAAATGCATATTGTTAACTAAAAGAAGCAATTCAAAAAGCCTGCCTATTATACGATTTTAACTATATGACATTCTGGAAGAGGCAAAACTATGGAGATGGTGAAGAGATCAGCAGTAGTCAGGAGTTGAGAGAGGGAGCAATGAATAGGAGGAGGACAGAGGATCTTTAGGGCAGTGAAACAGCTCTGTATGATACTGTTATGGTAGATACATGTCATTATATATTTGTAAAAACCCACCAAGAGTGAACTCTAATGTATAGACTTTGCATGATCATGATGCATCAATATAGGTTCACTGATTACAGCAAATGTACCATTCTGGTGCAGGATTTTGACAATGCAGGAGGCTGGGTGTATGGGAATGTAGGGAATCTGTACCTCTCACTCAAGTTTACTGTGAATCTAAAATTATTCTTTTAAACAGCCTATTAAAAATAATAAGGAATGGTGAGATTATCCATTCTTATCCTTCATTGAAAGGATAAGAATTTTTCCAAGTCACATAGCAAGTAAGCAGCACAGTCCTGACTTAAATCGAGCTGGTCTGGCTACAAAGACTTTATTCCTGACCACTCTGCAGGATGCTATAACCAGCCAACTCCGACATTGGCAGGGATTAGCTTGAGGGAATCATGAATGGGAACACCATGACCAGAGAGTTTTAGGTCACAGAGGGAGGTGTCTGTTTCAACCTGAGATGAGTGGTAGAAGCAGAGGAGGCAGGTGATAGAAGACATCTTGCTAGGTAAGGCTGGTGGCTAAGGCTAAGGCTAAATAAGGCTAGAGTTTGATTAGCCAAATAACAAGGGAAAGACACTGCCATTATAACCAGTCCTTGCACGAACATGAGAGCCATGACAGCAGTTACCATATATATTAGTTTCCTTGACCTGCCATAACAAATCACTACAAATTTGGTGGATTAAAAAACAGAACTTTATTCTCTCACAGACCCAGAAGCTAGAAGTCCAAAACCAAGGTTTCTACAGGGCCTTGCTTCCTCCGAAGGCTCTAGAGGAAAATCTTCCCTTGCCTCTTCCAGCTTCTGGGGGCTCCTGGCAATCATTGGTGTTCCTTGGCTTATGGACATGTCATTGTGGTCTCTACCTCTGTCTGTGAGTGAACTTCTTCCCTGTGGGTGTCTCTCTGTGCCCTTGCTCTTCTTATGAGGACACAAGTCATTGGATTTAGGCCACACTCTAATCTAGCATGACCTCATCTTAACTAACTAATCACAGCTGCAAAGAACCTGTTTCCAAATAAGGTCACATTCTGAAGTTTTGCTAGAATATGAATTTTTCAAGAACACTGATCAACCTACTATAGCTCACCATCAAGATTCTTAAAATTTATGTCCAACCCATGTGCAAAATATATTCACTTTATCCCAATGTCACCAAAACTCAACACATTTATTCCAGCATTAGCTCTAAATCCAAAAATCCCATCTAAATGTCATCAATTTATAAGGTTTTAAATCTCACAATCTAAGTAATCTGAAAAAGGTATAGGTGAAACTCTGGATATGCTACATACATTGGCAAAATTCTTCTCCATCTGTGGACCTGTGAAATTAGAAAACAAGTTATCTTATGGTGGCACAGGCATAAGATATAATTCCAATTCCAAGAGAGAGAAAATGGAATAAATGGGTCACTAATTAAAAAAAAATCAAATTAGCAAAGCAAGAACAACCTGATATAATTCATAGGAAACCCATATAGTTTTTAAAGAGAGTTTAATAGGTAAGAACACTGGCAGCTTGGATTAAGGGAATGAATATAAGTCAAAATGAAGAAGGGCTCCTGTATTGCTGATTTTTTATGGGCAGGAAGCAGGATAAAAATTTTTCTAAGCTGCAAAAAGGAACAATTCTTATGAAAAAAATAAATAAATAAAAAAGATATCAAAGGGAAGAGCCAATTGCCCAGAAGGTAGAACTCAGAGCCCAGAGAGTGGATCCAAAAACCAAGAATAGCAATGGACCCAAAAATCACTCCACCCAGGAGAATTGGGGCCTAATCAAAAATATTTTCTTATCTTCAGAGTATGTAATGGTACAACATGGGCCCATCAGGACTTTAGAATTGCTACAGACCTGTGATTGCTATGTACCTCCTGTTCCTCTCTATCTTAATAAGGATCTCTATATTTTATCTTTTCTCACTCTTATATTTTTTTGGTGGGTAAATAATTTGTGTTTTACTCAACAGATATCTGGATCTCAAAAAGCATCTCAAAAGGAGCCTTATCCTCACTCACATCTGATGTAGACCATGATATCCTAGATTGCAAGCCATCTAATCTAATTGGGATGAGAGTTTCAAGGGTACTTAGATTTAGATAAATTAAAGAGGAGAAAAGGTAAATAATTTGTAAACATAGGAAAGACTGTGATAGATTGCAAAAAAAATTAGTCTATATGCCTTTTCCTTTATAATATGACATTGTGTCTTCTCCAATCAAGAGGTGGGGTCTATTTTTGCATTCACTTGAATATGGCTGGGTCTTATGATTTGCTATAATAGCACTGTGGCAGAAGCAACATGGTAAGTATTTCTGAGTCTAGGTCTAAAGAGGCCTGATCACCTCTGTGCTAGTTCCTTTGCTGCCCTGAGACTGTCCTGTGAATGAGTGTGAGCTAACCTGTCAGGGAGGTGCTGTGGAACGGAACGGAGATGCCCCAGCCAACAGCCTGCATCAACCACCAGACATGGACATGAGGTCATCAGGGAAAATACTGCCCCAGTTTAATCATCAGATGACCACAGGCAAACGAGTGATCACAAGCTAGACTAGGAAGCAATCTGCCCACCTGCACCCAGGCCAAACTGCTGTAATGATTTTGAGCAAATTAAGTGGCCATTATATTGAAATAATAAGTTTTGAGGTGGCTTCTTATACAGCATTAGAGAGCTAAGACATTAAAATCCATTTTCTTATGCAAAGGTAATAATGAGGGGAGAAAACACTAAGAAAGTTTATTATTTATAGTAATTTAAATTATTCCTTATATGGATTTTATATTGATAAACCTAGCATCAATCCCAAGGATTTTTTTGACTCATTTCATAGATGGACATAGAATATAAGTAATATGTACCTGCATACAAAAAGTTCTAAAAATCCTATTTTTATACTCTTGGTTTGTTGCTATATTCATTCTTTCAAGAGCAAAATTATAGGGAGAAGTTTGGGTTATTTTGAGTACATTATGTATGCTGTTGCCATTTCTGTTTTAGAATGGGTGAAAGGTTTCATATGAACAAGGTATCAGCATTATTTTATGTAGCACAAAAGAGAACAGAAGAAATAGCTAGTTATAGAGCAGCCAAATTCAATCAAATGTAATAAAGAAGCTCCCAGTAGTCCAAACCATCCCTAATGGATGGTGACAGAGTGAACTCTTCATCTCTCAAGAGAGTTGAGCAGAGGCTGCCTGCCTGCCTGATGAGAAGTATATCATACAGGAAAATGTTATGCCACAGATGAGAAAAATATAGAAGAGAAAACAAGAGAAATGTTGGTTTCTTTCTCATGTAAAAGGATGTCTGGATGTAAGCAGTCCAAAGCAGATCTAGCAGTTCCCCTAGGTTATCAAGGACCTAGACACCTCAGCTCACTGCTGTGTCATCCAAGGGGACAGCTGCAGGTCACACTGTCATATCTATATTCCTAGAGAATGGGGGAAAGAAAAGCAATTATCTGGCCCACACAGGTCGACTTCCAGGAAGTCCTACACTATTCTATACTTGCATCTTATTGGCCAGAACTCAATCTCATGCCCCTACTTGGCTAAATAGGGAGACCTTTGGCTTGGTGGAAAAGTGTTCAAATGAAAGTATAGCCTGAGGTCAATCAATTAAAAAAAATGGTAAATAAAGATAAAAGTATATAATAGACTCCCTTAACAAACTCAACGGTAATAATAATGACTACTACTTTTATGTACTATTAATTTTATGCAGTCATAAAACTAAAGGTGTTAAATGAGTTATTTACTTTAATGCTTTATTCAACCCTACAAGATAGGTACATTATCTCTGTTTTAAGATTAAAATAATGAAGGTTTATAGAAGATAAGTAAATCACTCAAGATCCTACAACTAGTTACTGACCACTTGGATTTGAAGCAGATTTATATGTCCCACAGGCACATGTTAAATGTCATGTGTCTGAGGAAGGTGAATTATATAATGAAAATAGTAACAGCTTCAGAGTCAGACATACTTGGAATATCATCCTAAATTACCCGATAATCATGTGTTAGTGAGCAAGTTCAGATGACCTTTCAAAGTTATCTTTCAATAAGAAGATGCTTTTTGTTTTTTTAAGATTTATTCAAGGAAGAGATATGTGTTCCACTTTATAACCCTTCCTACTCAAAATACACATTTTCTGGACTGTAGCAGAAGCATAATAAATACTTGTTGTGATATTTTGGACAGAATGTTAAAAATACAAATAAACTGGCTATGTGAGCAGAGGGAAGTCATTGAGCTTCCCTAGCTTTCTATTCAGTAACCTGTAAAATAAAAAAGTTCAAAGAATTATAGATAATGACAAAAATGAAAGTGGCAATGAACAATATTGCTAATATTTACAGGTTAGAAAGAACATTCATATTGGAGAAGATATGAATTGGTTGTCTCTCTGAAATCAATTCTGACTTTACCAATTTCTAAAAGCCACTGATTTCTATTTGGTACCCAAATGTTTCTGGGTAAATTTACCTTATCTCAGGCTCTCAGGGTAGAGCCTGTGACAGAGGTTGGCCCATAAGTTCACCCATCCACCTAGAACACATTGATTTAGAATGACCAAAATGATTGTTGGGATTAATACTGAGAAGGTAGAAAGATTTCAGCAGCCATCTAGGAACATGAAGAAACCCAATGCTAAGATTGCTGCTTTCAGCCATATGTGCTTCCTGAGCCTTTCCTATCAGGAGATAGAAAACAGTGCATACATAGAAAACATACAACTTATGTATGACTTTGATTGTTTCAGTTCAATTTCATAACTTGCTCAAACTTAATAATGATTCCCTGGCCTGCCTTAGCCAGCTAGGTGTACTTTGAAACCAAGAGTCCACCATGCTGCACACTAACACTTCATCCATGAGAACCTCTCCACCTTGTCAGGTGGTTCTGTGATTCACGAGAAGACCTCTACAAAATTATAAAATCAAGCTTTCTCATACTGCAGATGACTCAAGGGTCTTAGAGTAAAGAGAGTTACTAAGGTCCTTTTCAAGGTCACAGCTACTGATTAGTAGAATCTGGAAACTCCAGGGTTTTTATTTCAAGGATAAAGAATGTGTTAACTGAATGCAAAATGGGAAAAATTCAAGCTTTATTACTGATAAGTCATGTGTGATTTCTCTAGAATCCATAAGACAGGAAATTGTCTTAGGTTTGCTCTATCACTAGCTTCAAGGATATTACAAGCCTTCATAAACAAAAAATTACGGTTAGATGAATAAATTATTTTAAGCAAATTGTATTTTCCTATGAGTGTTAGTCTCCTCATCTTTAATGTAGAGATAATGACTTCTAACTCACAGATATATAATAATAAAGTAGCTTATATGTAATATGTTATCCTGTGCCTAAAATAATCAATGGTTATGTAATAAATTTAGTCCACTTCCTGCCAGTCCATTAGTATTCCACCCCACAGAGTCATTCTGTCTCTCTGCATCTTCCTACCTGCACAGAATTTTCATTTAGAATGTTGATGTTGTTGTTGTTTTCACTTTGCATTGGAGACGGTTAGATTTTGTGCCACCAGTTTTTCTGCCTTGGTCTGATCCATTATTAATAACAATGACCCCTGGCATGTCAAAGAGTGAACATTAATGGTAATGGGTTTTAGTTACAGAAGTCAAGGTTACAGTTGTTACGGCTGTGGGTAATTTCCATTCCTAAGTTCATTAAACTCTTAAAAGTGGAAAGGTCAATAGTGATTTATTCCACTGCCAGCAAACTCAATAGCAATTCTTTACAAACAATCCTTCTGTCTTGACATATGGCGAGACTAATAGCCAATGAAGCCAATTTCATAAGGCAATGAGCTGCCTACTTGGATTCCTTTTAAAAAGGAATATAGCCACATAAAAAGAGAATGTTTCCAAGGCCCTCCACCTGAGTGAAGAGGACAGAAAGTCAGGGAGCAAGGTGAGACCCTGCTGCCCTGGTGTGAGTCCCATTTTATGTGTCTACTTGACTGGGCTGAGGGATGACCAGATAGCTGTTAAAATATTAATTCTGAGTGAGTCTGTGAGACAGTTTCAGGCGTAGATTAGCATCTCAAGTGGTAGATTGAGGAAAGAAGATCAGCCCTCACCACTGTGAGTGGGCACAACCTAATCTATTGAGGACCCACACAGAACAGAAAGGCTGGGGAAGGGTGAATTTGCTCTCCCTGCTTGAGCTGGGGCATCAACCCTCTCCTGCCCTGGAACAATAGTGTCCCTCGTTCTTGGGCTTTTGTACCCAGAGGAGGAGTTGCAGCATCAGCTCTCATGGTTCTCAGGCCTTTGGGCTCTGACTGACTTATTATACTGCTGCATTTCCTGGTTCTCCAGCTGCAAACCCCAGACTGTGAGACTTTTCAACCTTCATAGTTGTGTGAATCAATTCCCATAATCACTCTCTCTCTCTTTCTTGCTCTCTTTCTCCCTCCCTCCTTCCAATCACCTGGCCACACCATATCTTAGCATCTAGATCACTTCTGAGCCATGTGCTAAACGTATGAACATGTACAGCCCAGCTTTAGTCACGGCTTTGCCTCATGTTGGCATAAATAGAAAAAGGAAAAAAAAATGTTATTTAGATGATTCATGTGAGAAAATGTGGATGGCAGAAGAGAAGCAAGATGTTTTGCAAGTATAGAAAGACGATGCTATGAGAAGGCACACACTTTGGTAGCCAGGCTTGACTTCCCTCACCATGCTGTGTGTCATGGCCAGGAGTGATCACGGGTGAGCAGGGGTCTGTGGGAATAACCCAGCTTCAAGCAGAGACACTCCCATCCCATTATGTGCGTCAAGCAAATAGGTTATCCGAAGATTTCCTGTCTCAGATACCTAACACATTCTATCTGAACCACCAATGGATTACAAACATTAAGCTTTTATCTGATCTGGAAACAGGCATCCCATTTCCCTTTCTCCAAGCATTCTTGTCCTCGTTCTACAGGGTGGAGATTTTCTTCTCTCTTTGTTTCCTCCCATTCATTACTCCTCTTCTTCCTCCTCCCCCTTCCTCCTCCTCCTCCTCCTCTTCCTCATCTCCTTCCTCCTCCTCCTCCTCCTCCTTCTTCTTCTCCTTCTCCCTCTTTTTCTTCCTCCTCATCCTCTTCTTCTCTTACTCTCCCTCCCTCCCTCCATCCTCCTCTTTTCTTACCCTCTTATCTATTCAGTAAATGTGCATCAAATTCTTATTGTGCTGGGCATTATCCTGTTCACAGAATATACAAATGAACAAAAAGAGTTATTATTTTTTCTATTATTTCAGAATTTTGCATTCTACTAGGGTAAGAAATTAAAATAGGCAAACAAATACATAGCATAGAATGACTATAAAAATAAAACACAAAAGGAAATTCACACAGAGAATATCAGGGTGAGAGCACTTCAAAGGATAGTATAGGAAGTCCTCTCTCTGGAAGTAAAACCTGAGCTAAGACTTAAAACACAGGAACGAACAGGCTGTGTGAAGAGTACAGAGATGAGATTTACAGGCAGAGGGACAGCAATAATAATTTCCTTAAGGTGGGAAAGATAAAAAATTAAGTTTAATTAAAATAAATAGGAGCAAAACAAGCAAAGGAGGTTATGAAGAAAATAATGATTAGGGAATAGATTAGGAACAATCATGAATAAATGTTTAGTTTCTTTGGATAGAGAAAAAAAATCACCTTGAAAATGTATAACAGGAAGCCATAGGAGTGTTGGAGCAGACGAGTGGCCATATACAGCTTGTATTTTGGAGTCAGGCTTACTGTTGCTGGTGTAATAGATCCTGTATGGGCAAGAGTGGAAACAAGGAGATTAGTTAGGACATTACAGTTTTCCAGCAGGAGATGATGGTTTAGAAAAAGGTGGTGTTGGCAGAGGAAGATAAAGTCAGGAACTTGTTGATTAACTGGATGAGGAGGCAAGAGAAAAAGTAAAACCAAAAATGACTCACTTTATTCATTGTGACCAGATGATCTCTGCTCATTTCAAAGGAAGTGTGCCAAAGCATTGCTAAGAATCCTTACGGAAAACAGGAGCCTATTCAAACACGTATCATTGAGGACTCGGCTAAGACCCAAGATATGCTTTTGCTTGTCATCAATACCCATAATTTCATTATTTTCTCCAGCAGCTATCAGGGTATAGATGCAAAAACTGTGGTTTATGACTGACCTGTGCTTGGAATTTTGTGACGCAGCTAAGAGAAAGAGATTGATGCTAAGACAGTGAAAAGTGCTAACGAGGAAGGACAGAGTTCAGATGAACTGCCCTAGGCTTCAAACTGGGGAGGAAAGAAAAGAGTTTAGAAAGCATTACAAGGAGGGAGAAAAATAAGAAGTAATGGGTCTAAATGTCTCATTGGTCCTGTTGTAGGTAAAGGAGGGAGGTCACTGGAAAGTCAGGAGATTGCTCTTAGGGACGGAGATATTTGCTTAACATTTTAGTAATCAGTAGTTTTAGATAAGAGATTTTAAGATATGGCAGGGAGAATGTAACTAAAACATAAATGGAAATGCAGATCTTTAGGGTTGAGGAAATTGAGGAACATAAAGGCTGGAGGTGGAATTTATGATCTGATCCACGTGGGCACTGATATCCCCTGGGATGAGGACTTGAAGCAGTGCTTAGCCAGAGGATGGGGTGCCTAGGAGAAGGGAAGAAACACAGTCACAAGGTTTGAGAGTTGTATGCATACTATACACAATTTTGGAGGGCTTATTCAGCTAGCAGTTTGCAAATAGATACTTAGTGACTATTACTTGAGTAAATGAATGTATATATTTATCATCTTCCAAACACATTTGTCTTTTAATGAGACAGAGTCTCACTCTGTCACCCAGGCTAGAGTGCAGTGGTGTCATCATAGCTCACAGCAACCTCAAACTCCTGGTCTCAAGTGATCCTCCTACCTCAGCCTC
The DNA here is from genome assembly GCA_963574885.1 of Lepilemur ruficaudatus. Classification (NCBI taxonomy): domain Eukaryota; kingdom Metazoa; phylum Chordata; class Mammalia; order Primates; family Lepilemuridae; genus Lepilemur; species Lepilemur ruficaudatus. The sequence goes on from CAUYRT010037344.1 coordinate 26,232, forward strand.
CCAAAGTGCTAGGATTATAGGCCACCACACTTGGCCTCAGACAAATATTTTTGCTTCTATATTTAAATTATAAGGCATTAAGAAGGCTTTTAGGAGTTATTTTGATTTTTTTTTCTTTCTTCTCCTCTCTTTTAACCTGATTGGATCCTTTAATAAACCATATTAGCCCTGTCCTTTATACAGTATATTAGTTTATTAAGGCTGCCATAACAAAATGCCACAAATTGGGTGGCTTCAAAAGTAAACATTTATTTTCTCACAGTTCTGGAGTCTGGAAGTCCAAATCAAGGTGTCAGCATGTTTGGTTTCTCCTGATGCCTCTCTTTTTAGCTTGCAGACGGCCAACAACCACCTTCCTACTGTGTCCTCCTGTGCCTTTTTCTGTGTGTGTGCACCCCTGATGTCTCTTCTTCTTATAATGACAACAGTCCTATAGATAGCCTCTCGCTATGACTTTATTTATCATATTAAAGGCTTATCTCCAAATACAGTGACATGGGAGGTTAGAGCTTCCACATACAAATTTGCAGGGGGACAAAATTCATTCCATAACAGCCAGGCTGTTGACTTTGATTGGGGATCTTTGTTTTGCTTATTTACTCATTCAATCCAAAAGGGAAAAAAAAATGTGATTACTAGAGCACCCAATTCGTATAAGACACTGAACACGGAGTTTCTCTCACTAAATGATAAGTAAAACATGATCTCATCATTCACGTAAAGAATAAATATATAATGGATGTTGTAATGGCTATGCCAGGTAAATTTTCCAGACAGATCCAAATTTCATTTTGACTCATTTGGAAACACACATGCCCTAGAAGAGGCAGCTGTCCATGCCACAGGGCTCTACTCAACCATAGTCACTGGCCCCAAGGTTGATGCAGCACCCACCCAAAATGGGTCAATCAAAGCTGTATCAGGGATTTTATGTGAAACCTAAAGGCTGCTGTAGGAAATTGGAGTTGCTTACATGGTAGACACAACACATGGTGACACAATGTCATATGTAAAATATGCTAAAATGTATAAAGGCATATTTTATTTTACTTAATATGTGTGGAAAATGAGCCTGAACCTCAGAAAAGTGAAGTAATTATCCACTATCTCCATAGTTGTATATATATGAAATATATATTATGTATGTATATTAATCTTTATAATATGTTATATGTTATAAAAGATTACATATTATTAGTACATATCATTCTTACAATAGAAATTTACATATATACGCACATATATATATTATTTGGTGCATTAGGGCTTAGAAAACAACTTAAGTTTAGATTCCTCCAAGATGCATATATTTCTTTTTCTCTGAGCTCGTTTCTCTGCTTTTAATAGGCTATTACAGCCAAAGTATTTGGGGGACATTTTAAAAGATTTCCAAAATACCTTCCACGATCTAATGGAACATAAATATTATTATCCATTGCTTACCAACCTGAACTGCTGTAATACATTCAAGTATTATTTCCCCACCTCATTACCACTTAATTGAATTAAAGCTAAATTTGTATTTATGCTGTATAATTAGGAATTACAGGTAAGGGACAGGAACATTCTCATTAGCGGCCATCTGTTTGTAAAGAAGTAGCGATAACCATATTCCCAGGAATCCAGTGGCGAATGTATACACACGAAGGATGTTAGTGCTGAAAGGACAGTCTCTCAACATTGAGGTGAAGAGATGGTGGCTCAGAGATAACGAGTTCACAGAGCTAGTTAGCAGCAGACCTGGGCTCAAATCCCATTTCATCAGTCACCTTACCTGAAATTTATTTGTTGTTCATTAGGATCAAGCCCTTGCCCTGCTCTGAATGAGGTGTGTGACTTTGGGTGTGGACTTCAGTCTTCTTATCTGGAAAGCAAAAACAATAATATTTACCTTTGAGAATTGTGGTGATAATTCCAGTATCTCAAATGATCTGTAAATTCACTGATATAGTAAATATCTGAATGCAGACTCAAAGACAGTCAGTATGACAGGATAATAGGAAAATGGATAAAGGACAACTGGCATCATTATGGGAGCTACACAAAATAAAAGCAAAGACCCTTGTTCTCAAGAAATGTGATCTTGTAAGGAGTTCAGTAGCGATGTTCATCTGTACAAAGAGTAGTTTGATATGAGCCTTATATGTGGCTGAGATTAAACAGTGTGGCAACCCAGGAGAGATTGTTTTGATTGATGCCATTCCAGAGGGCTTCCAGAAGGATGAAGTTTTAAGTAAGAAGTTGAAGGATAAGTAGAATTTGACAGAGGTAGGGAAGACAGGTAGAGAGGGAAAAATGAATAAAGTAAATTAAGGTGTAGGAATGAGAAAAGGGAGCCAGTAAGCTATTGATAAGTTGACCAGACTGATTAGAACAGAATATGCACCTAATAAAGGTTGATATTAAGTCCAAACAGGAATGTCAGGGATAGCGCAGGGATTCTCAAAGTTAGATTAGGGAAAAGTCCTGTCCAACAGGCCTTCCGTGAGTGGAACAGTACCACTCACATTTTTAATCTCTACTTCACTTCCTCCTCCCAGCAATGGCAGCTGGCTAGAGGTAAATTGTGTTCGGAGCCCTATGTCTCGTTTTTATGATTTATTAGTTCAGCCTTACAGTGGGTAAGAATATAGAGTGTGTTGGATGGCACATACTCGGGGAATTTATGTTGCATAGCTAAACATCATGTCTGTCTATCTCTTCCCAGTAATCTCTGATAATACCCAAATGGGCTTTTTATTTTAAACATCTGGACAGCCTTATGGTGGTTGAGAATTAAGGTGCTGAGTGAAGAAAACAGCGCAGTCATAAAGTCTGTCGGATAAACAAAGCTTTCTTTGGAACATTAACTCCTTTACTGAGAAATCTTCTCTGTTCCTCAAAATGCACTTAGTAACTTTACATCTTCATCTCCAGGTACCACTTTTCTCTTGCAAATACTCTCATGGCATTTAATGGAGCCATCAAGGTAGAAAACTGTGGGATATTAGCATAAAAAGAACATTGCCAGAAAAAAGATGCAAAAGGCTTTCTCTCACATAGGCTCTCGCCCCCCACCCTTTGGAGTTTGCTTTTGTTTTATAACGGCAGAAATTTCTATTCTGGGTGGTGGTGATTTTAGCTGGATAATAACTCTGTAGATACTGTCATAAATTGGCAAAAGGTGTGTAACTCAGGGAAGGGAGCAAGACTGGAATAATCAAGTTGTTTTATTTGTTTTTAATACACACAGCCATTCAATAAACAGAGGCTGTTGGGTTTTATCTTTCTTCTCAGAAATCTCCTGGGTTCCTTTTCTCCCTGCGTTGCTGGAGAGGTAATGTACAGTCTTTGACACCTCTGAGCCTTTGCAAATGCTGTGCCATCTGCTGGATGTCCTCCTCATTCTGAAGTTTCTGGAGAACAATATTTCCTCACTATCCAAGACTATGCTCACATAGCACGAGGCTGCCAAACCTCCAAAACAGAGCTGAAAGCTTCCTTCTCCGAGTTACCGTAAAACCACCGATAGGGATAGTGTTGTCATTCCATTTACAAGTGTGTAACCTCTGCCAGGCTATAAGCAACAAGCATGGCCAGATGTGGAGAAGGTGGGATCTTGAACTCTTCATCACTGTTTCCTGGTCGCTCATATCATGCCTACCACAGAGTTAGGCATTCACATATATTTTGTGTATTAGTTTTCTTTTGCTGCATAACAAGGTACCACAAACTTTGCAGATTAAAATAGCACATATTATCTAACAGTTTTTGTCAGTGAAATGTCTAGGCAAGGATAGTTGAGCCCCTGCTTTGGGTCTGACAATGCTGTAATCAAGGTATTGTCCAGGGTTGATTTCTCATCACAGGATTTGTGCCTGCCTCTAAACTCACTTGGGTGATTGGGAGAATTCATTTTCTGGTAGCTGTAGGACTCATGTCAGCTTTCCTCTTCATAGCTAGCAAGGAGAACAAGACTCCAGAGCGAGACTGCTAACAAGCTAGAGTTTTATAAAACATAACATAGCCACAAGAATGACACCCTGTCATCTTTGCACATTCTATTGACTGGAAGCCAATCACATCCCC
>CAUYRT010037348.1:0-46602 GCA_963574885.1 Lepilemur ruficaudatus
ATGCTTGAAAAGTAGTTGGGGAGCGGAATTAGGGGTCTCAATAGGGGAAAGGAATTCCTCAAAAACTGATTTATGTGATTAACTGTACACCTTGGTAAATTCACTGAAAATCATTTAATTGTACACTTAAAGTGGAGTAAAGGAATGATATGTAAAGTATACTTCAATAAAGAAGAAATTAATAAATAAATGAAATTACATAGGTTGATAGTCAAGGAATTTTCACTGTAAGCTGGTCCAGGTCCAGTGGAAGATATTAAATGACTTGCTCCATCATTCTTAGCCCTGCCTCTCTAGACTCCTTTGAATTTATGTCACTCACCAACCTGAGCATATTGAAACAGGGGGATGGGAAGAAAGGAGTTGCTGGAAGTGCTGAATTGCTGCTGGAGATGTTCAAGGAAATGTCGCCACTAGAGCCACAACCAAGCCCCAGTCTTCTTTGGCTACTGCCCCTAATATCGCTCTAACACCCATTAAGGCAGTTTCATAAGCACACAAACATATTATCCTCAGCCAGTGTTTACTAAGCCGTGAGCTTCAGACCCCTGGGATGAAAAAGCAGAGCTTTTATAAGGAAAGGATATGAAGCCATATGAAGCCACCTCTTGAACATTGACTGGATAAATACTGTCCTGGCACCTAGTTGTACTGTTTTCCAAATGCATGTAAACCTTGCTATGGTGAAAAATACAAGCATATTCTTCAATGCAAATGAATTCATAGTAGTTTCTCATTAACCATTTCTCAATTAATGGATTGTAAATGTGAATGTCCAGTGAATATCATCTGGGTCTCTTCGTACCAGAATATTTTGGGAACCACTGCCTCAATCACTTGCATTTTCAACTCAAACTCTGAGTGCTTCAGAAAGTTTTATTGGCTATTCCAGTTGACAGTGATCATCTCTCTTCTGAAATTCTTTTTATTGTACACTGTTCTAACCCATTTTCTTATTGTCTCAACTGAGATCTTCTCACTCAAGTAGACTAGAAGCTCCCTGAGGGCAGGGACTCTGGTTTCTGCTTCTTCATTTCTCCCAAAACAACCTGATGAGGACTCCATAAGGAATAATCATTTGCCATTTCTGTGGGCTCCTTTCAGTCACATCACTGCAGAAGCTCCTCAACTTTCAGAAATTTTTCATTCTAAACTTTTAAGGCTTTTCCTAAGGCATTTTTTGCAAGTCCAAAATTAGTGCATTTTTTAAAATAACATTTGGGTGATTTGTTCATTTACAAACAGCTGTAAATTCTGTCTGTTGCGTTGGGCAAAACTGCCATACTTTTGCTCTGGCTCAAGACTTTGTTCTTTTTCGCGAAAGTCAGTAGGTTTGTAGGTAGAGAACCTTCTGTATTCTGCACACCTTTGCCAGACTGTCGGCAAATGCCCCCGTCTACAGTTTACTTTGCATGTGAATCAAGATCGTGCTCTCATTATTTCACGCCAAACTACTTTCTCCTGCCATATGCTCTCTGGAAGTTATTTTTCTCGTTGTTCATAAGTTCCAAGTTTGTTTACTCTAGAATACAGGAAAAGCAAAAATAGAATGTTAGGCTGTGAGGGGCAGCTTCTGCCTGCCTGAGCTGAGTTTTTTTCTGGGGAGTGATAAATGATGCTGGGCTCCCCGTGGGTTAGAGGGCACCCAACTTCAAATAACTACAACATCCGATAACAAAGTTTTTCTCCATCATTTGCAATCCAAACACTAAGAACACAGCCCTGCGGACCCCTCATCCTTCATGTTCAATTGTAAATCCTGATTAAATAGCTTGCAGGTGTCAGGATTAAAGTATATGCAGTGGGAGCCTCAACAGAGGGCCAGCTGGGCTCCTCATTTGCCCGTCGCAGTTTCTTCTTTGTTTTGAAACTGTTGACAGTACAACTAAAAATGTTCCTTAGGGCCCAGACTGAGTTAAATAACAAGCAGGATGAGTAAGAGAACAGCTGTAGATATTTTTCTGTGTTTAACATACCTGCCTTGTTGATTTATAGGAAGACCCCCCTATAATCTACATTTTGTAATCCAAAACATTTAACCTTTGCAGCCAAGTCTGTGATAGAGACATCAGAAACAGGAAAGGTCTTGATGGGCCTTGTGTTCCAAATGCTTCTCCCCCCCTCGAAGGAAAAGTGAAATGATGAGAATAACTTGGTTTTCTTATTCAAATGGCCATGGTGATATTGTCTAGGACTCATCTGATACTCACAGTTAATCAATGAGCAAGCGAAGCCACGGAAACCAGCAAGGCCAGCTCAGAGCAACACCTCTTGGGGATTTCTCTCTCTCTGCATGAGCTGGATGGAGGAAGCCAGCTCTGCACTAATCTCCCATCCTGCCTTCAGGGAGGGATGTGGACAAGAGCCTCGGGGGACCTGCCAAACCGCAGAGTCGGGCTTTGGGCCACTCTTGAGTTCCTGCTTTTGTGTTACAGCACAAACAGGCATCACAAGTTGAGAGACAGTGGAGAGGTCTTACCATTTGTCTGTGCTTGTGCTTGGCTAGACCAACGGGTTAGGGAACCTCAAAGCAGCAGAATTAAACAAGTTTGATAGGTAAAACCTAAATCTTTTATGCCATCACTTTGCTAAAAGCCTATTGCATTCATGGCGCTGGGATGGGCACCAACCTGCAATTGCAAGTTTAAAATAGTGCCTCCAACTATGGCAGGGGCCATGGCCTCCCAATCCGACACCCATTCTCCCCCAAATGATTCGTTTGGGCCAATTATGGCCATTCCATTCCCCTTGCTAGGGCTTGGTTTGGGAATGCGCATGGGACACAATCCTAGCCAACGAAATGTGAGGGGCAGACTGCCAGCTGCTCGGGTCTACAAATATGGACACAAGAAAGACACCATCCTTTTCTTCCTCTGAACATCATCTTGTCTGGATGAGGGGAGCCAGGGTGACGGCGAAGCTGGCACACACAGGGCGGTGGAGCTAAGAGGCCTCGAGAACTGGGATCTGCAATGGTATCGCCAAGCAGCAGCAGCAGCCCTGGAGCCCGTCCTACTTCTGAACCTCTCGTCACATGACATAGCAAATTCCCAAATCGTTTAAGCCAGTATTACGTGAAACTTTTCTGTTTCTCGTGATCAAAAACACTCCCAGTAATGTAACTTGCCTTCGAACATGCTACCCTCTGAAAACAACGAAGTATGAATGTCAGTGGAGGGCAGACAAAAAAAATCAAAGATTGAAAACTTGATTTTTACTAAAAAACAAAAAACCCCGCTCTGTTTACTTTCTTGCAGCCCAGAACCGAGTGGACACATTTGCGTGTGAGGCATGCTTTTCATTAATTGGCTCCCTAGGGGCGGCCCAGATGTCTGGGCGCTGATGAGGTGGAGGGAGGCCCCTGCTCGGTTCCTGCACGGCCCAAGCACAGCTTGGACAGGAAGAGCCACAGAGACAAGAACTGACGAGGGGAATTACGAAAGTTAACATCTGCAAGGATCCTTTGGGAGTCAGGATCTTGGCTTCTGTTGGGTGAGAATATATTGCACCCTAGAACCAGTGGCAAATTCCCTTTACACTCAGGGACAGCCCCTGCCTGGGATATCTGGCCAGACCACCTTCTTGCTGTGCACCTTGACAGTGCTGTAAGGTGCTAAAGGAAGAGGACTCTTACAAAACTGTGATCTTGGAGAGGGATGTGACTCTTCCCTCCAATAAGGGACTTATTAGGACTACATACCCTTAACCATTCATTTACTAATAGCACCTTGCTATTCTGCTAGGCACTCTGAGATGCAAACTAAGAAAACCCAGAGACGGCCTATGAGGGGCCTCAACTGCTAAAAGACAGGCGCACAGGCCAGCTGCTGCGGTATAGACAGTGAGTCGCTCCGTTCTCCAGTCCACGGCTTCAGTCCCCTCTGGATTGAGTCTTTCCAAGTGATCCTCTGCTATCTAACTCCATCTTTGGAAACCTCTGAAAGATTTAAAAAATAATAATCGCTAATAGCCATTGCTGGGTCTCGTGCTTGCTGAGCACTTTATAGATCCTATCTGATTCAATACGGCAATCCTATGTATGTATTATTGTCCCCATTTTACGTATGAGGAAGTTGCTCAGTCACATAAACATAAAGGTTTGGAACTCAGACCCAGCACCACTGCAGCCAAATGGAACCTTAACCACTCCTCCCCACTGCCAAGACCCACAAGGCACGTTCACGTCATCACAGGCGGATGCTCAGAAGGTCGGACTCTTGACTCCACGAGAGTAAAGCACAGCTGCCACCCCCAGCCCCGGACTCACACCCCAGTGCCTCGCTTGAGACATCCGGACTCTAGGCCTTAAATTCCCTGAGGCATTTAAGGGATGAGTGAAAAATGGTTTTTATTTACGTGGGCACATTATTCAATTGTAATGTGGTGCAGCGGAAAGAGCAAGACGTAGCTGCACTTAACCATTATAACTTAACAGCTGCACCTAACTCTGTGTCTCGGTCATTCCTGCTGCAAAATGGGACGACGCTGTCTCTCAGAAGAACCGGGGAAGGAGGGCTTAAAAGGATATGTGTGAAATACTCAGGCCCAAAATATGAGCTCGGGATTACTTTATTTTTCCCTTCCATTCTGAAAATGGCCTAACTGCCTTTCCGGGTTGTTTCATAGCTAGCCCCCCTGCAAAATTTCCTTTGTATGATTACTGAAAAATCAACCAAACAATTAGTTATGTGAGCAGTTACTACTATTGTAATTGCCTTTTTATTTACCTGTCTCCTTCACTAGGCTAGAACCTTCTTGAGGGCAAGGCCTGTGTCTCGCTCATGACATAATCTCAGCCCCTAGTACAACGCCTGGCACATGACAGGCACATCATAACTGTTGTGATAAGCAAAAAGAAATGTAAGACAGTGCTGTCAAGGACATAGGCTGGCACACGTCTCACTCAGGAGAGTAAAAACCGCTAAACGCCTTGCCTTAGCACATACACTGTGTGAAATAAGCTTGAATATCTCCTTCCTGATTTACGGTGTTGCTAATGAGCGTGAATCTCAACATCTTTATCGTACAGAATGAGAGATATTGGATAGACTTTCAATAATCTAGATAAAACTCGGGCAATAAAGAAAAATTTCCTGAGTTGATTTTATTATGATTTGCCTCTTTTCCAAAATGAGAAAAAAAAGAAACAAACAAACAAAAACCTGTGGGCAAGAAAATAAATGCACAGAATCATTAGCCATGTTAAATGACGACGTAGTTGGGAGTCCTTTTCCTGGCTGGTTAATCGTCACAAAAATGGCCTTGCTTTCAAGGCAATGATTATCCGATCTTTAGCTTGGCTGACGTCTGCCTCAGTTTCCATGTTTGCTTTCTCTCGTCATTTTCTGCAACCGTCAGATCTAATTTTTTTGTGATTGTTATTATCCCAGATAGATGATCGACAGATAATACCTCACAGATTAAAATGCTGCGTCACCGTGAACCATAACAAACCTCTGCAGTAAAATAGTATCATCCACATTTGACAAACGAGGAAACTGAGGCTCAAGGTGTCATGTGGCAGAGCGAGGAGTCAAGTCCTTAGTCCTTCCTTCCTCTTCATTAAGTATGTATCCGTTTAGCCCCAGCTGAATAATCTAGAACTAGGGACACAAAGTACAATGAAACAGAGTCCTGGCCCAACCTGACTCCAAATCCAGCACCTTTTCCGCTATGGCGCAGCTGCCTCCATTCTGAACCCGCCTTTCACTCCATTACTCTGCCTCTGACCACGCCTTCCGGACCCGCGGCCTCCACCTGGATCACAGTGGCGCTGCTTCAGGAAACCCTGCCTTTAGGCCACGTCCCCGTGCTTTACTCAGTGCTGATCATGGGGTTCCCCCCAGAAAAATACAGCACTGTGTCAAGACAGAGGCTGTGCCCACCTCAGCAATGGCCCCAGGAAGCCCCAGTGACAATGCAGTCAGCTCCCTCTTGTGGGGTCCTCGGCAAGCCCGCCCCGGCTTGCCAACCCCAAGGGCAGTGCTGCTCTACAGAAGCGGAGAACACTATACCTGAGCCAGCACCCGCAGCTATTATCTTATTTAATTCTCCCAACCACTGGGGAAGTAGGTGGTAGCCCATTTTACAGATAAGGAAATTGAGGCTCAAAGAGAGAACCAACATATACCCAAGATCACACAGTTATCCATGACCAAGTTGGGACTAAACTTAGATTTACTCTGACTTCAGAGCTCAAATTTCCACCCCTAAGTAAATGATACCATTATCTGAAGAAAAACGGAATGGAAATCAAGTTAAATGTAAGGAATACATGAAGACATTTTTAGGACTGTCTGTTGGACTCCACATTTCTGAAAACGTAACTTTAAATCTTTGAGTTGAAAGGTAACTTCTAGAACAAGTGTTCCAATGCCCTCATTTTCCAGGTTGGGAAACTAAGATAGGGAGGGTGTGTATAATAATTTGGCCAGTCACCCAGCCAGGGGGTGACTCTCAGTTAAGTTCTCTGCTCAGCAAGTCAAACAGCCTTGACTCACATGAGCCTGAGTGAACTGGACCATCGGTTAAAACACTCAGGCAAAATTTTGCTTTCTTGGTGGAATATTCACTTCTTTGAATCAGCTACCTAGACAGGGCCTATCTCACAAGACCTCCCCAGTCCTCTGGCCTGAGTGTCACTTGGCCTGAGATTCTCCTGTGTTCCAACAGGTCTCTGGAGCCTCCAAGAGCTGCAGGAGTTCCCATCTCGGTGCCCTGGGTGACAAGGACTGTGTCCCAGGTGCCCAGATGGAGCTCACGGGAAGCCCCAGCACCGCAGAGCTTGGCTCTCCTGTCTGCCCGGCATTCCCAGAATCACTTTACAGCAGGGGCCAAAGATCAAAAATTTTATGGGCGCTTGGGGAATTATTCCTCCCCAACCCATCTGCCCTTTCATCTGCACACCCACTGCCCCAGAATAGCAAACAGCTCATCGCTCCTAAGCTGTTTCTCGAAAGACTGCACAGCGGGAAAACAGAGGCTAGAAATATTTCAAAAGCTTGGCCACAGCTGTCTGCAGGAGCCCATTTGAAAGCCTTAGTGCAGAAAATCTCCGTCTGCCTTTAAAGCGCCAGCCACTGGTTTTGCTCAGCTTAGGAAAGTGCAGCGTCACTGTCAGCCCTCGGCTCCTGCACTCCTGGGTCTGCCAAGGCAATGTTGAAGCACTCCTGCTTAATGGCAGAAATCACATTAAAAAATAGAAGCTTCTAGACCTCCATGCCCATGCACACTTGGTCTGAGAAGGACTCCCAGCCCCACCCTGAGAGGGCATCCCCTGTTGCACTGCATCCTCGCAGTGATCGTGGCGGGACGTCAGACTTGACTCTCACCCATGGAGGGTCCAAGGGTTCCATTGCCCTGGCTCTTCCTGGGCTGCCGATGCATTTGCAAACCCCAAGAACAAGACAGTGTAGAAGCAACTTCTATGGGGGCAGGGGTGTCTTTCTCATTTGAACCCTTAATGGGTAAATCCCTCAAGTTAAAGAATAAAGTCAGAGCGTTACCTTCCTTAGACCTGGGCATGAAGGGTCCCTGTCCTAGGCGCAGTCTGGTCGCCCTCCGACCATTCTTCTCTCCATGAACTAAGGAATATATAGGCTGGGCGACTTATCCACCTGGAGTACATACCTCCCTTCCTAGACTATGGTCTGGCCCACAGGCCCCCAGGAATCCCCATCTAAAAGCTTCCAGGCCTGTGTAGGCCTCATCCCAGGGTCCATCGACCCGAGGCCAGACATACCAACAATATGGCACCCCTGTGTCCACAGGGTAGCCAAGGGATGTAGGGCGGCAGGGGGTGGGCAGAATAATCAATTTCATGAGGCCTGGATATTTGAGGACTCACAGGGGGTGATGCAGAGCAGGAGCAGGAAAGGAATCAAGCAGACCAAGGCCCCGGGTCTAGAGTCAGCCTTCCCTGGGCCACCTCATGCCAGTGCAGAGCGCAGAGAAATCCAAGTTACGAAGACATCCTTGTCAGGGTAGGATAATAAAAAATATCATATAGGACTGTTATTTCGCTTACTTCTTAACTTCTAAATATTCAGAAACATTGTATTAATATGTGGGATTTTTTCCTATTCTTGCACTTGGCCTCACAAATGTTAGGGGTGGGCCTGAGTCAGGATTCACAGAGGTGAAGGGTGGCTGCTACTCAGTGCCAGGAATGAGACTGCAGGAGGGAGGGCTGACGTTTGAAGAGGCAGTCAGAACCTGACTCTCCATGTTCCGGTCACTTTTAACTAATAATTCTTAGAGGCCTAGGACCAGCAATCAAAGCAAGTTAATTCAACAGACTTGTATTGTCTGTTTAGCCTGGCACTGTGCTAAGCTTTGGGAGATCAGAGACGCAGGCCCTACCTCGAAGACTTCAAATCCACAGAGATGCATGGATATGTACACAGTGAAGTCATGGCCAAGACTGTGGAAATGATGCCAGTGGGGTACAAGCTGAGGCTTGTGGAAACACGGGGAAACGTGATTAACTCCTTCTAGGCTTTTAGGGGTGGCTTCATACCAGAGATAACATTTCAATTGTGTTTTGCAGGATAAAGTAGAATTTACAAAGAGCACAGGAACATGGAGAGACATTCCTGGTTGAGGGCAGGGCTGTGCAAAGGTACTGAGGCTACTGCCTTGAGTGCTAGGGAATGACAGGTTACCCCATGTGGCCTTAACATTGGATATGCAAGGATGTCTGGAGCAAGCTGCAAAAACAGGATGGGACCTGACTTTGGCAGGCCTTGCCTCCCAGACTAAGAAGTCTGATGATTCTGGAGAAGTGGAGAAACATTGTAGAATAATCATTCTAATGGCAGATACCAGAGGCAGTGGAAAAAATTGAAGGCCAGGAGACCAGAAAAGGGCTATTTCAATAATTTTGGCAAGAAGATCTGAGGTAGAAAACAAGATTTTAGACTTGGCAAGTCTGAGCTTTACTCTAAATTGTAAAGGCAATCATTTGTGTCCAAATCCTTCCTCCTGGCTGCTTTATAATAGTCAAGGATCATCGGTTGCATGTGACAGATACCAATGCTGGATAACCAGGCAGAATTGCCCTTTACCAGATGGCTGTGCTGCAGCTCACAGACTCGAGGGGAAGGATGAAGAGGCAGCTTGAAGACACTCATGATTCAAATTCCAGGGCAAGTACATCTGATGATCTAGCTTGGGTCACTTTCCTGTCCCTTCGCTAAGAAAGGGCAGGCCACTCTGATCAATGGTCTTGTGCAGTTCTCCCATTGGGAAGCACAGTGCTCCCAAAGTAAAGGGTTTGCAACCCTTGAGGGCAGGGACTCAGGATGTCTTGTTCACTAAGTGTCCCCAGTGCCTAGAAGGGTGCCTGGGATCTAGAATGTGCACAGTAAATACCCACTGCCTGCAGGAAGTCAGGTAGCAAAAATGACAGCTGTCCATACCACTTTCACCGGACTCCTCTTGTACACCACCGACGTCTCTACCCTCCCTAGGATGTCAGGGGGCTGTCAGGACACCGAGCATAACCCCCAGATGTTTGGGGAACTTGTCAATCCGTCCTCAGCTCCTCCTCCACCCAAATGATGTCCTTGTGCCAAATTTTCAACTGTCCCAGGGTACTCTCCCTGGAATTTCTTAAAGCTGATTATCATTTCCTGTTGGATGGAATGTTTGGGATTTTGGCTCTGTTTTCGTTTCTATTTAAAACGTGAGTTCACTTCTTCCGGAAGTTATTTTTCATCATCTTTTCTCTCCCCAGGTTCTGGCACCATGGGCCTTCCTGCCTTCCTGTTGTTGGCCCTGCTGGGGAGGTGGGGGAAGGGGTAGCGATTACTTAATTTGTTGGTGAATTCTGCAATCTTTTCCCATCTGACGCACTCTGCAAGGCATGCACAGGGGCTGTGCTCCCCTCAATGTGAGGTGCCTTCCCAGAGGTCAAGGCCACGGCTAAATCAGAGTCTGTCCCTGTAGGTGAGGACATGGCTCCAAAAGACATATGGAAGCTGTTGATGTCCAAGGAAGAGCCAGCTCCTTTGCTCTAGTTTTGCTCCAGGCATTAGATTTAAATGCACTTGCAAAAAAAAAAAAAAGAAGGAAGGAAGGAAAAAAATACTGGTTTGGCATGAAGTTGCTACTTTCCTAATCAAACTGGCACAGTTCTGTTTATGGTTCAATATGAATATTAACTCATCATCAAATTGAAGGCTTATGGTCCCTAATGGAAACGTTGAAAAACATGTGCATCTTGTAACTCCTGAAATACGTAGACTAGATTTTTCCTGTGTGGGTGACAGGCCAGGCTGGGTCAATGTGCTGAGCGGCTATAGGGAAGCTTCCATGGCTTCCTCTGTGAGGTGCGGGTTGCTGGGGCCCTCTGTGGTGGAACCAACCTCCCACACACAGGCTTAAAACTCTATACAAATTCTCGCGGCTCCCAGGGTAAAATCCAAACTCTGGACCATGGCCTTCCAGGCTCCACTTGGCCTGGCCACTGTGCCCCTCCCCACATGCCTGTCACACACTGTGCCTGGCACTCTGCCTAGGGGGCGGCCACCCATACCTGCTGTCCCCTGCCTGGTGTGTTCTCCTGCCTGCTTGTCATCTGAGGTTTCTTCCTTTCCCTTCAGGTCACAACGAAAACATCCTCCCTCAAAGACCTAGTCAGTTTCCCTGGCTACTCTATCGTACCATCCTGTTTCCCACACCAGACTATCACAACCTGAAAACACCACGTTTGTGCACCCGTTTTTCTGATTCTTTGGCGGGATGCAAGGAGCACGGCGGAGTGAACTGTCCTGTCTGCTTCCTGCTGCATCTCGGCACCCTGAACAGCGCCTGACATGTATCAGCAGCTCAGGGAGTGTTTCCTAACCACGACATGGAGACGAGCTGGCCGTCTTGTCCATCTGGAGAGAAATGCCGCTCGTTTGGCTCTGCTGCTCAGCTTTTTAGCACTGGTGCACACAACATTTTAACCCTGGGCTCCCCGTTTCTGGAGGTGACAGAAAAATATTAACTCACACTCGTCTACCCTGGCTGAAGCTCACTTCCTGGCTGTGTGATCCTGCCTGCTTAGGACCTACATTTTCGTCCTTTCTCAAAAAGGAAAAAGTAATTACATAACACTATTATTGCTTGTCTAGTAGAGCTTCCAGGCACGCTGCTGAGCATGGTGTCGATAACATCTTAGAGGCCATCCTTAAGGCTTCCAAGGATGGTAATGGGGAAAGCTTGACTGAACCCTGCATGTCCAGGTATTAACTTAATGTCCTGAACAAGTCCCTGAAACCCTTGAGCGTCAGTTTCTTCATCTGTAAGATGGGCATAATAATACAACCCTGCCAATTTTGCAGCACTGTCGCAAGGTGCACAGGAGACCAAGCATCTGAAGACAAACTGTGCCTGTGAAGAGCTGGAGAGTGGCAGGGACTGGAGTGAAAGTGCCAGTCCCCTGCTTTACACCAGCGCCTGCATCCTCCAAGACCCCTTCCAGGTGTGCAGCAGAAACACGACACCTGAGAGCAGAAGGGACGTTAGCAGTCATCTAAAGATGACTTTTTTTTAAAGCTTTTTTCTATTTTTACTTTTAATTATGGTAAAATAAAATAATGTAAAATTTACCATGTTAAATTTTTTTTATTTCTGCCTATGATGGGGGTACAAATGTTTAGGTTACATATGTTGTCCTTTCCTTTCTCTCCCCCCACCCCAGTCAGAGCTTCAAGTGTGTCCATCCCCCAGGGCTAGCGGGTAGCACCTGAGAGCTCTAGGATGCCACAGCTCCCAGCTTCTGCCTCCTGACCCCGCCCTCCTCAGCCACAGCCATTTCTACAGGTCCAGGTGCTGAGGCCTCCAGATGAGTTAGTGAGAATATTTTACCATGGAGCTGTTTACCACAACAAAATATTGTTGGGCATTTAGACATTGGAGGCTACATAAATCAATCATGCCACTATGCAGCCATTAAAATGTATAGTAGATCTGCATTCATTGAAGTGAAGATATTTGCCATACAGCTAAAAGAAAATGGCAGACTTCAAAATCATATGAATGAAAAAAGCAAGTTTATTTTTAGTTTTATAAAAATACAAATATTTGCTCACACAATGTGTACGTGCATAGGAAAAAATGTGAAAATATAAGACGTGAATAGTAGTTTCCTCTGATTCCTTCCAACAATAGATGGGATCTATTCTTTCTTTTCTGTATCTGTGAATTTTCTTATGCGTTATTTAGATTTCAGAATTTCCTTTGTACTAGGAAAATATGTATAGTGCTATTTCCCATCTGAGGAAAAAACAAAAGATCAGAAGGTCGCCTTCTCCAACATAGGCACATAAATAAAGAGGGAAAACAGACCCCGCCCTCCAGGGGGTATGCTTTGTCACGCTAGTGGGGTGACAGCAAAAGAGCTGGATGATGAAACTCCAGGTATTGGTTCATTCTTTTCATTGTGTTTAAGAACTGAGTTTATAGACTTTTACACTTGTGGGGCAGGTGATCTAGAAGGCCCTGCAGCGACCAGGTAGCACTCCGGTTTTCTGAAGGTTACAGCAGTTATGCAGCTTGCTGAGGTCTCACAGCCAGCCTGGGACCCTTCTCACTCTTGGTCACGTCTCCTGCCCAGGTCCCTCAGCCTTTACCTTTCAAGGACTCTGACTTTGGCCCAACCCCTCTTCACCCTCAGCTCCTACTTGGCCACTTCCCTATAACCGTCTGCATCCTGGGATGACAAATATGTGAGTCGATTCTGGACCAAAGGGGACTGTCTGTTGCCAGTAGGAAAGGCGCCATGACTGGAGCTTAGGAGATCCAAGTTCTCCTTTGCGGTCTGAGCCCTGCCTGGTGGCCTGAGCCTCCATGAACCCTGGCTTGTTCATAACAGCAATAAAAGCCATTCAACCTGACAAAACCACAGTGTGGATCCAACCAAATATTAGGTTGTTCAGTATGGAATGCCCGAGTTCCTTAAGTACTAAGTTTGACAGTTGATATCTCTGACATGTCACTTTGATACTTCTTGTTTTTTGTGGAGATTTTTTATTATTATTGTGAAGATACGTCTTCATTCTTCATTCTTCAAATGCACATTTTGGCTTGTGATTATCTTTCAAATTTGTTTAGAGCAATTTTTGTGAAATCATGGCTAAGTCAAAAATTCATGTTATTTTTGAATATGAGTTCCATCGTGGAAAGAATGCAGCACAGACAGCTCAAATATCAATGAAGTGTTTGGGAAGGTTGTGGCTAATGAATGCATGGTACATCAATGGTTTGAGAAGTTTCATTCTGGTGATTTTAATCTTGAAAATGAACCACATCGGTGACCTGAGACCAAAGTGGATAATGATGAGCTGAAAGCTGTAGTGGAAGCAAATCCATCTCAATCTACATGTGAATTAGCAGCAAGGTTTGACGTTACTATTCCAATAATATTGGGCCATTTGAAACAAATGAGCAAGGTAAAGAAACTGGATAGATGGGTTCCACATGAATTAAATGAGCATCAGAAGAGAAATCATCTTCAAACTTGCCCTTCTTTGCTGTCACAACATAAAGGCAAACTATTTCTATACCATATTGTCACGTATGATGAAAAAAGAATTCTTTTTGACAATCACAAACATTCGGCACAATGGTTGAATAAAGATGAGGTGCCAAAATACAGTCCAAAGTCCAAAACCAAATATTCCTCAAAAAAAGCTAATGGTGTTTGGTGGTCCAGCACTGGTATTATCCACTACAGCTTCATGAAACCTGGTCAATCGATTACACTGAGTGTCTACTGCAACCAGTTGGATGAAATGATGAGGATGCTTACGATTAAGCAGCCAAGATTGGTCAATAGAGTCAGGCCAAGCCCCTTGTAAGACCACATGTCACAAAAAGCAATGCTGCTCAAACTGTAACAGCTAGACTTGGAAACTCTCTGTCATCCACCATATTCACCAGACCTTGCACCAACTGACTGCCACTTCTTCCAGGCTTGGGACCACTTTTTGCAAGACAAAACATTCAATTCTCAACAAGCTTTGGAAAATGCCTTTCATGATTTCATTGCCACTCGCTCTTTAGGTGTCTTTGCTGCGGCATAAACAAGCTACTGCTAAGATGGCAAAACTGTGTCTATAGTTCAGGCGCATACTTTGCTTAACTGTACTGCTTCTTACTTGAGATGTAATAAGCTAAACTTTTGATTCGAAATCGGACATTTCATATTTAATGACCTAATACTATCACTGAGCTTCAAATAAAATCACATTATATGACTGTTAGGTATGTCGACTGTGGTTATTTACTAGATCTTCTGCTAAAAATAGTCTAACATACTTTTTTTTTTAACCAAAAACAGACCCCTCAAGCCAGATGCTGACGACTCCAATGCCAGGAGAAGGGCAATCAATGAGCTATTAGTGTGAGGATTATAACTGAAGGAGAGAAAAGCAATCATCAATACAAATTATATGGCATCTTGAATCTGTAAATATCCTAAGAGCAATCTTTTCCTTGATGGAGGATATGTTAATGTTTTTTTCTAACCCAAACTACCCTCCTCTGAGCTCCTAGAGTGGTTTCTCTGGGTCTCCATAGCAACCCGCATCACTTTCTATCTTGTGTTGTGTTTGTGGTGACACAGAGCGAAAACGTAAGCAAGACCCAGCGCCTTCCCTCAAGTGAGGAAGCAGAGATTAGACACAAAATTCCGATACAGACATCCAAGGGTAAGATTGTTCCTTAGGTTGCTGTGGAAGCTCATGGTGGAGCAATTAAAGCAAAACTGGGAGCATCAAGGAACGCTTCCCGGAGGGAGTGGTGTCTAAGCTGAGTTCTCAGCTATAGGTGAGACTGAGCCGCACAATGAAGAGAATTTAGAGGACCCAGAATTCAGGTATTTTACTATTCAAATTGAGGCATCCTCAAAACTGAAAGTTTGGGATAAATTCTAGAAGCAGAGAACAGCATGAATTATAGCTTGCGGAACCCACCTATCCTTGAGCATCATATTTCATGGGCTTTTCACCACAACTGCTTCCATTTCGGATCCCTACTAACGTAAGCCCTGCGTCACCTTTGAGGTCTAGTGTGAGCTAGAATAACGTGGGAACATTTTCTCTTACAGAAACAAGAACGGCGGCTCAGGTAGTGGCACACAGACTCAGCCACACCCCCTGAAATGAGCCGTCCTGCCAGGATATGAGGAAAGGCCCCCAGGGGGCTCCACATGCCACGTGATGAGTGGTATGTCAGAGGGCGATGGAGGCAGCTGGGCAGGGCTAACATTCCAGAGTCCTCACCTGCCTGGAGCTGGTACCTCCGCTGTCCTGCTCCCCGTCACTTCTGAGCCCCATTGGGGAGAGTGTGTCAGCCAGAGCCCACCCATCAAAACGCATGTGTCCAAAATCAAAGCCCCGCTGTCCTGTGTTGGTGCAGCCCGGAACATTCCTAGATTAGCAGGGATTTGCTAGCTGGCCAGAGCCAGGGAATGGGCAGGCTCCCCAGGGAGGATGTGTCATCCAGGAGGGTTGCCTTTCCAACGGACCTGGAAAGATGAGACACAACCACTACTGCTCCAGGAGGGCACTCCCACCCCACCCCACCCCACCCACCCCACTCAAGGACCATTTCAAAAGAAAGCAAAAGAGAAGGAGGTAAGAAGTAGAATTCATATTCACAACCTAAAACTCGTGACAGCCTGCATCCTCACCCACTCCTTCCACGGCTGTGAGGCAGCATATGAACGTCCAGGGTGGGCAAGAACAATTGTTTGAGTCGGGCAGCCGTGGGCTGGAGTCCTGCTCAGCAACCAGTTTGAGCCTCAATTTCCTCCATTTCAAAATGAGAGAAATAATTCTTACCTCGGTGGGACTGTCGCAAAGACGAAGTCAGGTAAGGCACGTAAGGCCACCTAACACAGTGTCTGGCACATCGCAAGCCTGCCACATATGGTAGTTATTATTATCCTCGTAAAATTATAAGTTGCTGGGGAATCCTGCCAATAAATTGTTGACTACTAAGATTAAGGATTTTTTAGAATTATAGTTCTACCTTCTGTCCTTTAAAAGCAGCTTTGATGTAAACAGGAATTCTTGCAATTTAGAAGCCCAGGTAATAGTTAAATCAGCAACATATGCATTTGCCCACATTCATGTTTCTGTTTTATTTTTTAAGCCCCCCAAAGAAACAAACAAAACAACAACAAACCTCTCTTCCTGAGCTACTAAGTCCTACCTCAAAAATAAAATGTTAAAATTTTTTTATTAAAATGATATTCATTTTCCTTCCAGGCCACAGAGAGACCCAGCTAGCATCATTGCAAGAGATCACATTTGCAGTAACTGAAATGACAAATGCTGTCAGTGAAACTGAAGAGGCCTCAGGAGTATTGTTGTGGTTTGGCTAAAGGATGATCAGATGAAATATCGTTGGTTGAGTCTTACCGAGGATGTCTTCACATTAGAGCAATTTGCAAAAAAAGCGACATGAAGTCAGCATGGGCTTGCTGTTTTTCTCGTGCATGTTTTTCATTTTGATATTATATCATGAACAGCTGTAAGGATAACGTTAATCGTCCCTCCTGGAAACATTAATCACAGGGGTTTATTTATTATTTGGTTCAAGTATTTTAAAGTTAAAGCATTTCCAAGCTGTCACCGTTGAAATATTTCTAATATGGCAAAAGAGCAATTATTTCAGAGAGGCTGTTCTTCAGATTTCCACTTAGGAAAGAAAATAATAACCAATATTCTATGAATTTGGTTAATGAGACTGAAAGGTTTGTTGGGAATGATTCTTTTCTCATTGAGAACCAAAAATTTGGGCATATAAAAATGGAACTGCAAATTTCGAGAACATGTAGACGATTGACTTGGGGGCTATTGAGATGATGGAAGCCCTGCAGGTTTTGCAAAAACTAACAAAACAACCCTTTGTAGTCATACAGGACTTTACAAAGTAGCTTTCTGTTTTTATCTCAACCTGATAATTGTCCTATAAATTAAGCACTTGTGATATTACAAATTCATTGCTGATGAAACTGACAGAGTTTTCACGGCTCGCACAAGATCAGCCAGTTCATCTTTTTAAATAATTAATAGGCCAGGCACTGTGCTAGTTAGGCAAAGCCTCCACTAAGCCAGACTGTGTGAGTTAGGAAGGAGAAGGAAGGCTCGGGCCTCTTGGCTTGAAAAGCTGTGAGCAGGCTGTATTTCGGTATTCTCAGCCCCAAGCCAGACAGCTCCGTGCAGGGCATAGCCTGTCCAGGCACACAAGACAACCCCAGCACAAAGACTTAAGGACACAACAATAGACCAAAAATGGCACAGTCTAAGCCTTCAGCGGTTGATAATCACCTAGCTAACAAAAGTCACAAAGAATAAAGACACACATTTTGGATACCATAGCCAATGCATTCTCTGCTATTCTATGCCTTTTTTTCTGATTATGTGGAGTTTTTTGTTGTTTTTGTCTGTATGGGGGTAAGTGGGGGTGAGGGGGAAGCTTAAATTGTCATACAATTCTGGAGGTGGAGGCTGTAATTCCAAGATCAAGGTGCTGGCATGTTGTTTTCTCGTGAGGGCCTGCCTCTCTCCTTGGCTTGTAGATGACTATCTTCTTCCAGTGTCTTCACAGGGTCTTTCCTCTGTGCATGTCTGTGCCCTAATTTCCTCTTTTGTTAATTTTTAAATTTTGTTTATAATCAACAAATAATTATACATGTTTATGGGGTATAGTGTGATGTTTCAATGCATGTGCACATTGTATAATGATGAAATTAGGGTAGTTAGCATGTCCATCACCTCAAACCTGTATCATTCCTTTGTGGTGATAACTTCCAAGATCCTCTTTTCTAGCTGTCAGTTGCGCCTTCTCTTGATTCTGTGGGCCCAGGGGGTTCTCTGTTTCTCGCCCAAGTTCTGGTGAATGAAAGGTGGTATTCTTGTCTTTGAATGGTTTCTATTTGTACTTTTGTTGGGGGAGTGATGCTAATGGATATTCTGTTCTGCCATTTTGCTGATGTCAGCCTCTCATTATGTTTTGAAATTTGAGTTTCTCATTCACGGCTCCATGAAAGAAACCCAACTAGATTGTGATTGCACAGCAAATTCTCATTACCACTGCCCAGCCTCTTCCTGATATTCAGTGCCCAGTATTACCTTTGCTACTTGAAAATAAACCATAAAAGTTGACTCTACATTTCTGAGATCCAAAGGAACCCTCAAATTTTGTTTTTCTCCACAGTAAACTATGACATGTAAAAAGTGTGGGTGAAAAAATTCTTTCCATCTCATATGAGCTTAAAAAGAAATTATTTAATACAAATCTTAAGAGATGTGGCAAAACAGCTAATTATGAAATTTGTTACTACGGAGCAATATTTTTAGAAAATGGATTTTTAAAGAACCATTTGAATGGACTTTATAATTGTATCTTTGGAAATTAGATCCCTGGTTGTTGAGAGGTTAGGATTTTCTCTGGAGACACAATAAGAAGGAAATGTAAGAATGTTGAAGGAATTCGAAGCATAACTTTGTGGGAACTGAGTTGGGACCCTCTCAAAGGAACAATAAAGAATGTTCTGTTTCCCCAGTGACTGTTCTTCTCCCAGTTTGGATTCCTTTGAAGTTCCAATGGGGAGTTGTCCTTGCAGGGCTCCATGGCATGTACCATTTTCTCCTTCCCTGATCACAATGATGGGGTTATGTGCTCCCCTGCAGCCTGGCAAGAAAGGCATCCCTCCTCAGATGGTACCCTGTTGCTTTGATCTGGGGCAGAGTCAGAGGCACACTTCTGTGAGACAGAGTGGCCAGTAATGCTGCATTTCCAAACTCCAGAGACTCCATTTAGAAGGCATTTCCATGATCCTTCTGCCTGAATCATCTCTCATTCATCTGCTCTGGGATGCCTGGTCTGCCTCATGTGTGGCCATAAAATAAAACCAAGTGATGGATGTGAATGGCCTTTGTAAGTGGTTATCAAGTCTGATACAAATGTGTTCACGTGTGCACTAAATTGTTTGCTCACTGGCTCCAACTGGCCCATGGACAGGCTGGAGGACAGCAAGGTGTGAAAAAGAGTTGGGGCTTTAGAGCCAATCTAACTCATCATCATCCACAGTTGAGGCCTTGGACAAAACACCCAGCTCTCTAGGGTCTCAGTTACTCATTGGCAGAAGAGAGAGGATAACACCTGCCTTTAGAAAATAAAAAAAGAAGTAATAGTAGCAAAGCCTGCCTTGCATGGTTCTTACAAGGTTTAAAAGAGATTGTGACTGGAGGTCCCAGCCACTTTGGGGTTCAGCATTAGTAATTATGATTTTCATCATCTCAGCCCTTGCTCTGGGATTTTTCTGGCAATTTTTCTAGGATCCAGGGCTGGTTTCTATCAAGAAACAAAGGATTTCCTGTCTACCATTTTTTCTCACTACTGTGGGCCGCCTCCCCAGTGGAAGCTTCAGGAACAAGGCCCTTGCTTGGGGCTCTTGTGCCCCCCCCTGGGGTCAACAGTGTGAGTGCCCCCACAGAGGGCGGGTGTCTGGAGTGTCACAAACATGAGCAGGGACACAACTGCAGGCACAGAAGAGTCGCCAGGGAACTCATTTGCCACCTTGCTTGGGTACTCCCTCATTTCTTCAAGTTTCCTCCTTGCTCTGAACAATATTCCTCCTAGACCCTTTTTTTAAAAAATTTTTAGTTGATTGGTTTTCCTGCAGAGAGAGTGCTTAGGGTTGCAGCAGAGGAAAGACCTGTGAAGGAGTCTGTGCTGGGCATGTCTACACAGGCAGCCAGGAGCCGTGCTAAGGGGCACGGGCGCACACACACGCAAGAGCTGAGGCTGGCTAGAGACAGTGCGGGCACCGGAGTCTCTCTTTGTCTTCACTGTGTGCCGCAGTCTGCTGGGTCTGAGCCCTTCAGTGAGATTCCTGGTCTCTCCCGCTCACTCTCCTCCCTGGGTTCTTTCTTTGCTTCTCTTCCACACAGCTCTCTGCTTTGACTCTTCCCTGGGCCTTTTCTGTGCCCTGTGTCCTCTCTGCCCTCTCAGTTGGGCCTCTAGCTCTGCCTTTGTCCTGTTCCTCCCACCCCCATTCTACTGCATGCAAAAATTCCAATCCCCTCGAGCGTGGGGCACCAGGAGGGGAATGCAGTCCTGAGATCCAGAGAAATTGGGGGACCCCTTTGCCATTCAAGAAAGTGCCAATGGCTCAGCTTAACACAGGCCTGGTCTCCTGGCGCCCCCTTCTCCCGCCCCCGCACTATCAGTTAGAAGCAATGCTAAGCTAAATACCACTGTTCAGGGGACAAACCTTTCTAACTGGAAATCATTAGCTTTTTACTTCTTTTTTTTTTTTTTTTAATAAATCATGGTCTAAATAACCAAATAATGAATCTCTCACTAAGCAGCATAATCAATCTTCATAACCTACGGAAATACACTCTGGAAAGATTGCATTTTACTGCTGTTGAAAACCTCAGTTTCATCAAATAAAGGAACAAATTGCCATTCAGGAAATTATTCTTGGGCTAAAATATGCAATCAACACTTAGCTTCCCACCTGCACAGTCCTAGAACGCACGTGGGGTAATGACATTTGACATGGGCCTTGTTACACTCCTGACCCAGGAGAAGGGTTTTCATATTTTCAATTTGTAATGTCTGGCAAGATTCCCGAAGTAATTTTCAATTAAAGTCCCTGGTACTTGTCAAACGCGAAGACATTGCCCAAAAGATGAAATAACTTCATTACGGGGAGACACATTCACTTCATCAAGTATTTCAGCTGAGTGTGCAAATATGAGGCTCTTTTCTTGTCCAAACGCTATAACCGAACAAAACATTTTCCATCTCCCATCCTCCAAGTGGACACCGGTTTAGGGATGGATTGTCTGCTTCATAACCTGTCGGTGTTATCCTTCCCATCTCTAAGGGGACCTGTTCCTCCTTCCTCCTTTTAGCCATATTTGTTTGTTTCCTTCGCTGACTCTACTTCTGAGATGGTTTAGGGACAGGCTCTTGACCCAAACTCAGCAGAGTTCTCCAAAATGTTTCAGACTGGATTTAGGAGAGCCGCTCTTTCCTCTCTGCTATGTTGTTGTTAATATGTATGCAGAGCCCCACTGGAAGAACCCGTAGAAGGGAGAAAGCCACCATGCAGAGAAGCCAAAGGCCAGACTCAGGAGGAGAGTGCTCTGAGCACGTTTGGATCCCTGTTCCCAGCTGCCCAGAGAGCCAGCTCCTGCCCTGCCTTTCACAGATGGCGTGAACCAAACTTGACTCTTGTTTGACTTAAGATTATACAAATCGAATTTCTGCACTTGCCACCATGAGAGTCCTGACTAACTGATAAGCAATACCAATATAAGGATGTGTCTGCAGAGTAAAGAATTTTAAAAATGTTAACAACATTTTCTACGTATTTTCCTTATGTGTTTATTGACTCAATCAATAATAATATATTGTGCATCTCCTGTGGGCCAAACACATAAGGTGTAAAGATAATAAAATGTGGTTATAGAACTCAAGGGGCTCACGGACTGGTAAGGAATACAGAAACGTAAGCAAGCCCTTGTTACAACAGAGGTTCATAGGATCACATAAGAGGCAACGAATCACTGCACCTAGGGCATTCAGGAAGGCTTCATGGAGGAGATAGCATTTGCTGAGTCTTGAAGGGTAAATGCAATTATAATAGGCAGGGAAGGCATAAGGGTGTCTCCCAGATGGACAGAGCATGTGCTGAATGTCAGAGGCCCAAACATGTGTGGCATTTCCTAGGCGCATCCAATAGTTCAGTGTGGACACAGCCCTGGTACCTGGAGGGGAGGAGAAAGGTGGTAAGAGATGCACTAGGGAAGGTAGATTGGGAGCAGATGATAAGAGTTACAACTTCATCCTTTGGCAAGGAGATAACAACCAGGTACATGATTTGGAATTTAAAATTTTAAGACCAGTCAAGCATGTGAATAGATTATAGAAGGAAATGGCTAGAAATAAGGACAAGAAGAGGACTCTTGTAATATGACCAAGCATTGAGAAGGTCGTGAAGCAGGCTGTGGACAGGGGAACAAGTGAGAAAACACACACACACACACACACACATTTGAAAAATGTTTCAGAGACAGAATTGTCAGAATGTGGTCAAGACAGAAAGTGCAGAGAAGCGAGCAGGGAGCCACCAGGAGAGCTGCTAGACCTCTAGCTAGCATGGCTGGGTGGGCAGTGACGTTGTGATTTGGAAAGAAAAACACCAGAGGGAAAGGAAATCTGAGTGTAGAAACAGGAGTCCAGAGATGGGATCTGACCTCAATTCTTGCATCAACCAAGTCACCGACCTTGGATACGTGGCTCAAGTCACTTAAGTTTTCTCAGCTATAAGCTGAAAAAGCTAGAAAACGTCACCCCTCTGTTCCTGAACACTCTGTGATTTGAAAGACAGAATATGAGTGAGACAGGTCTGACAAAGTCTGAGTCGAAAGGACAGTGTTAAGCAGGGTGTGACTGACAGCCCTGAACGAGCTGCAAACTCAAGGGTGAATTGTCCCTTCGATCTTGCCGCACCCAGAGGTCCTTCCTTGGAGAAAGGGCACTTGGGTTTGGGGAGAGTGCGCTGTGTCTTCATAGGAGCACTCTTCGCAGAAGTCTTGGTGTTCTTTAGAGCTTGGAGGTTTGTAAAGAACCACTCTCCTCTGCGCACGTGACATACGCCCAAGATAGCACTGTGGAATACTAGGGAAAGAACACACTACTCTGTAAATGACGGTGGGACAACCGACAACCATGTGGGAAGCCATAGAATTAAATCCATTCCTTATACCAAACACAAAATCAATTTCAGATGGACCGAGGATGTAAATGTGAAAAGTAAAACTTTTAGAATCAAATACAGGAGAATATCTTTATATCTTTAGGACAGGGATGGACTTACTAAATTTTTTTTTTTTTTGAAATAGTTTTAGACATAGAGAGGTTGAGTTGCAAAAATGGTACATAGAGTTCCTTTATATTCTTGACTCAGCCTCCTTTAAATTTAACATCTTACATGGTACCATGGTATAATTATCAAAACTAAGAAATGAACATTGGTGCAATACTATTAACTAAAAGTCAGACTTTATTTGGATTAAGAAAGGACTTTTTCTTAAAGACACACACACCCAAAGAAACCCCTCTAAACATAAAATATAGATAAATTCAACCATGTTAAAATTAAGAACTTCCATTCAAAGGACATCATAAAGAAAGGTAAAGAGGAAACAAACTGGATGTCAATATTTGCGACACGTATAGACAATGAAGGGTTTGAATTGGAGCACACAATGGATAAGAAGAGGTCTGACAAATTAATAAGAGGAAGGCAAACAACCTAAAAGAAAAATAGACAAAAGGTATGAATAGGCATTTCACGGAAGAGGAGATACATGTGAATGGCCCATAGACATATAAAAGATTGCTCAACCTTATTAATAATCAGGGAAGTGCAAATCAAGACCCTAAGACCAGCCACAGTAAACTGTTGAGAAGATGTCTGTAAATTGGTGCCACCACACAGAAGGCCAGGTGGCATCGTCGGGTAAACTGGCCAACCACATGCCAAAGCCTCGCCACTGAAAGTGTGGTCTGTGAACTCAGAGCATTGGTGACATTTCCAGGTCTCCCCCCCCCAAAACTAATTGGACCAGAATCTGTGTTTTAACAAGATCCCCAGCTGGTCCATATACCCACTAAAGCGTGAAAAGCCCTGTTCTAGAGAACCGCGTCTCGCCCACAACAGGAGATGTATAAGAGGTTGTTTGCAGCCCTGTTCACTATAGCAAAAAAGCAAGAGCACCACAAATGCCCATCAACAGTAAAATAGATACATAGATTGTGTATAGTTACACAACAGAATATCATTCAGCACTGAAAATGAGTGACCTTCTCTTGGGTGCCACAAGGATGAATCTTAGCAACAAAACATTGAGAACAAAAGCAAGCCACGAAAGATTACATATTTCAACAGTATACTACCTTTGTAGTACAGTGCAAACACAAGCTAAACCAAATAATATATTGCTTGGGAAAACACACATCCTTGAGAAAATGTTTTTTTACCTGAAAGGCAAGACAGCTATGAACAAAATCCAAGGTGTTGCTGGTTCTGGTGGCAAAGCACAGGGATGAACAGGACCTGTATGTGCCAAGAAGGGGCAGTAGTCAGGATCTGGGGCTGGGAGTAAGCAAGTCACAGGTGTTCATATGATTAGTGTGCTTTTAAATATATGTATTATTTACATTCTCTTTATATTATGTAATACTTAATTTAAAAATCATTTTTTAAAAATCCTCCCTATCTTCCAGCAATCAGACAAACCAGAGTTATTGATTTGGGTATTAAAGTTTGAGTCCATTGCAAAGAGACAATGCAATGAGGAAGAGGAAGAAATGAAAGAAAGTAAACCAGTGGTGACAGCAGTTAAGGCAGAGATACACCGTAAGAGGCATGGAACCCACACGAAAGGACTGGGAGCTCAAGCAATCAACCCAAGGCCAGGAGAAGAGGACCACTGACAGAGCTCGGGCCCGTGTGATGCTCAAAATGAAGACCCCATGTTACAGCTGACACAGAAGGATGCAGGACGAAGGATTCGCCTGATGACACACACCAGGAGAGTGAGGCATATGTAGAGCAGCAGTTCTCAAACTTGATTGCACATTGGAATCATCTGGGGAGTTTGAAAAACTTTGGCAGCCTAGGTTCCCCCCGAGAGATTCAAATTTAATTGACATGGGATGCAGCTGTTATACTGGGAACTTTAAAAACTCCCCCAGATGATTCTAATGTGCAGGGGTTTTTTGTTTTGTTTTGTTTTTTTAATTTTAATAAAGCAGCTTGCCTTTCAAAAGCACCTGCATGGATCACACAGTTACTAGGCCATAATGCCAGAGGCAAAAACCAGTGAGTCTCTAAGGGTGTGGACCACAACCTGAACGATTTTCATAAGAACACACAAAAACACGGAGCAGAGTCACAGTGGTGTGCTGGCCCAGGACTGAGGACATGCTGCGATTGTTAGGTTGTCCCCAGGAATCATGTTACCCCTTTCCTTTTGATCAATAGCTCTTTCACACGAGCATTTCTCAACTGTGACACTATCGACATTTTGAGCCGGATAATTCTTTGCTGTGGGGACTGTCCTGTGCGTGGTAGGGTGTTTAGCAGCACCCTTGGCTGGACATCTATGGTACCTTCCCACCTGTAATGACCAAAAATGTCTCCAGACTTTGTCAAATCTGTTGCCCCAGCAGGCATGCGACTGGATATCTGCATGCCAGCCTCCCCTTGCAGGCTGAACTAATCTTTAGATGTGATTTTCTTGCAGCCCCTCACACTTTGTTTTAGGGAGCAGAAGAGCAAGGGAAGGAGGTAAAAACCACAGCATCCCTCCAAGGTGGTGAGTCACACTTCCAAAGAGCTTTCTTCTTTCCCTGCCCATGTCTGTTCAGGGGTTGGGTGAGAAGGGGCTGATTGATTGTGCGAAGGCCCTAGCCCTTCTCAGTGAGCCTGGGGGGAAGTTTGACCCAGTTGGGGGGCTTTCTCTAGAATGGGAACTCTACTCTGGGGCCCTGGTGACCATTTCTAATGAAACAAGGAAAATGCCTCTCAACATCCGGTTACCAAGGTAAATTTGAAAGCTTGCTCAAGGTCCTTGCACCAGGCACGTTTGAGTAGGGCCGTTGCACGAGTTAGTCTGATATATTAACCTGTCTGCCAAGGAGCCTGCATGTTTCTAATTGTCGTAAAATAAACACAGGGCTCCGAGCTTGGGGGTGGCTGGGCTTTGTCAGAATCAGGGTTGATCTTGCCCGCGTTGCCTTCACCTCTGAAAAATGAGCAAGAGGCTCAGAATATGAAACTTTGCCTTCAGCAGAAAAAAAAACGTAGTATAATTCAAATTTGAAGACCTTTTCCAAATTCAATAGCAAAACTATTTATTGAAGGTGTTGCCTGGGAATAGCACAGAAGCCAGAACCCCTGGCCTCTAACTGCTTCCACTTGCACACACATGCACAGATAAAGCAAGTCCCATCATCAGCAAGGACCTGGGCAAGGGCAAATGCGTGGGGAGATTCAGGAGAGGTGAGGGGCAAGAGCAAGGGGAGGGGAGGTCAGCAGACCAGACAGAGATTCTGGGGAGGGACTGTCCCAGAGAGCTGTCAGCTGGGCAGCCTCGGGGTTGAGTGAGCATTAGAAGGGATGAGGAGAGGAGAGAAGACATTCTGGGGGAGCTTTACTTCAAACCTCAATTGTTCCAGAAATATCCACTGGAGGTGGTTGGCTTTTTTTTGATCCAAAATCCAACTAAGATGCACTCATTGTATTTGGTCCTCACATCTCTTAATTCCCCTTTCATCTAGAACAGCTTCCCCACCTGCAGGCATTGTAAAGAGGATTTAAACTGATCCATAGAAATCTGGCCCCACTGGGTGAAGAGGGTTAAGAGATGGCAAGCGGCACAGTGGCTATTCAGATGTTTGGGACATTGTTGGGATATTTGAAAGGCTCTTCTAAATCCTAAGCCGGCACCCACCATGCAGAAGAGGTTTTAGGACCTATAGAATAAAGAAAGAACTTAGAAATCATCTGGTCTAGATCCTTGATTTTACAGAAGAGACACCTGAAATCTTTTTTGCAATGCGATGAAAAATCAATCAGTCATTTTACAGATGAGAAAACTAAGGTTCATGGAGACATGACTTGCTTGTTGTCACTTCCCTAAAGAAAAGAAGCCAGAGCCTGTATTAAAACCTACATCTCCTTGGTCAGCCCTGGGTCTCCTGTCCCCCAGCTAGGGCTCGCTTCACCCTACAGAGCGTAGGTTGGATTCAGGCACCAGGTGGGGGATGAAGGAGTCAGGTCCCAGCTACAGCGTCACAGCAGGACCAAGATGGCGGACATGACTTGGAAGAAACTCACTCCCGTTAGGGCAAAGATGGGCTGGTAACAGCTGAGGAGGCTGCTGCAGCTGCCTGAAGCCTCCCATGAGGATGGAGGGATGAGCCAGGAAAGCCGTCTGAGGCGTCCCACATACCAGGCCACATCCACATGGCCTGCAGTTTCCGTTGGCAGCCTGCACTACTCCACAGCTCAGATAATTGACTTTGGACAGAGAGTTACACTGATTTTTTTTCCTTGCCCAGAAAAGCAATCATGTCGCAGAGAAAGAAGACTTCTGGTCAGCTGCAGACCATGCAATCCTTTTTAGCCTCAAAGACAGGAACATGTCTCAGAAATGTTCCTCCCTGCGAGGCCAGGCCACAGCACTGTAATAAAGTAGCCTTCTGTGCTGCCTTTAGCACCTTCTTTTCTACAAGGTCCCTCCCCTGCCAGGTGCCTGTCCCCTGCCGAGGGCATCCAAAGCGCTTACTCTGCCCAGCACCTCTCCAAGGCAGTGTCAAAGCTGCAAAATGATCTTTTGCTTTTCTTCCACCAGACTCCCATTTGCTCAATTTTTTGCTCTGTACAGATTATTTCAGAGAGAGGTGCTGTCACCCAATTCAGATGCAAATGACTGGTAAGGAGATTTGCATTTTTGAAGAAAACCTTGCAGAGAAACAAGATCTTTGAACCTAAAGACATTGACAGTGGTCCAGCTGAGAGCGCTGCAAACTCCCTTCTGTGAAGCCCTCGGGCTCTGCAGAGGTGTTCCCCAGCTGTCACCAGGCTGAGAGGGCTCTCAGGTAAACAGAGGGTCCTGCCTGACTTCCATCAGGTCATCTCTGCTTCTACCTAGGTTATGTATAGAAGTTCCAACCACAATGTCTCTTCAGAGCATTTTGCTTTTCAAACAAAAGTTTAAAACCCAGTGATCAATGCTATGACATGAATGAACCTTGAAAACATTATGCTAAGTGAAAGAAGCCAGACCCAACAGACCACGTGTCATGATTCCATTTATATGAAATGTCTAGAACAGGCAAAGCCATAGACACGGAAAATAGATCAGTGGTTGCCAGGAGGTGGGGGAATGGGGACTTGAGAGTGACCAGTAATGGGTACAGGGAATTAGATAGCGGTGATGATTGCACAATACACTAAAAACCTATAAATCGTACTCTTTAAAGAGTAAATTTTATAATATGTGAATTACATCTCCATTTTTAAAAATTCAGTGAGATTCCAATCCTTTCCTTTTTCAGATGAGAAAACTGAGGTCTCAGAAAGATGAAGAGACCACTTAAGATCTGCACACCTGCAAGGAGAAAAGCCCAAAGTCAAAAGTGGATCCCTAATCAATCCCACAGGGAAATTTCAAGCAGCAAGTAGATTGCTGTGTTCCTCAAATCACATGAAAGAATCAACAGCCTGTATTGCCTCCAGAGAAGGCTGCAGAGAACAGATAGGACAATGGCTCCATCCCATGTTCCTCCCTCCTGGAACCAGACTCGTGTGCTGGAAAGACACCGCTGTGGAGGAGAAGCACAGGATGCACAGACAGAGGCTTGCATCAGAGCAGCACCCCCCACATGACTGTGCTGGTCTGTGCCCAGCTGCAGGAGCAAATGGGGGCCTGTGCTCCTCCCGCCAAGCCTGGCCTGACTGCAGAGTTCTCACCAGCTGGGCATGGCCCAACCAGGAGCACATCACTTCACCCCATCACTGGGCTCCTTCCCTATGACACGGGGTTGATAATAATAACAATGCCTTGGGAGAACTGAATGAGTTAACAGATGTAAAGTTCCAGGACAGGCATTATTATTTTTATTACCCCAAGAAGAAGCTTCAAAAGGGCCTCAGTGCCCAAGGGCTGTGTTCTATTTTTGTAGCAACCACCTCTCTGGTAGAGATTCAGAATTGCAAGTTAGAAATATCCTAGATCCATGTCTAAAAGGAAAAGGGCTGGGGAGGGGAGAACTGTCACAGAAGAACATGACTTGCTTCTGGATAGAAAAGAATTGCATTTCAAACAGAATCTCTCTTCCCATCTTTCTGCCTTAATTGTTTAGGGCTGTGGCAAAAGGGCTGAGAAGAAAGAAAAAGTCTGACAAGCCAAATTCCACAGTGAGTCTGAGGGTCTGGGGACGGCGTGGTGATGGGAGGGTAGGGGGGACCTCCAACTCACACGTACCCAGCTACCCTGGCAGCACATGTGTCCTGTGCTAACCAGGAAGCCTGGCCTTGTGAGCTAGCATTGTGGGAACTTGGAGGGCCAGGCCAGGCTGAGTCAGCACTGCGCTGAGGCTCAACAGGGAAGTCTTAGAGCCCCAGAGGCCCATGCAGGGCAGGAGCATGGCCAGCTAGTACTCCGCTGCGCAGCAGAAGCCAGGCTTCAGCAGGGGAGCCCAGAGCGACACAAACCAACAGCGAGTGGCAGCCTTTACCAATCCAGGAGGGCAGGTAAAACCAAATGCTACCTGAAATACCGAGAAGGACGCTGCAAGGCCAGGCGGATGTTGCAAGAAATTGGATTTTTTTTTCCCCCTCACAAACAAGTAGGAGCTGGGAGTCAACAGGAAGTGAGTATTCGTGTTGATGGAAACTCATCCTCATAGACATTCCACATTCCCAGCCTGGAATGACCGAGGGACATCATGGTGAGAGCTCAGAGGCGGGAGTCAAGTGGGAGTGAATGAGTGGCGGGAAGAACAGGGCACGTACAACTAAGGGAGTTGCTCCGCAAAGCCTTCCAGAAGGTGGTGACTCTTGAGCTGGCTTTGGAAAGATAGGAAGACATGCTCACTCACCAAAGAGAAGTGTAGAAGAAATGCCCACAGTTGACAAATTCTATGTGTGGGCAACAGGGGGTGCTGCTTGGCTGAGCAGAGAGAAGAGGGGGCTGGTTCTTGAGTTGGCCAACGGTGGTGGGAAGAAGGAAACGCAGAGGTGAATCTGACTGTCCCCTGGCCATCTCCAGGACCGGCACTCTGAATTGTCCTCCGAGATGTGACAGGGACTGATGGAGAAGCAGAAGCCTCCACGAAACTCTGACCTGGAGTCCCCAGAAATTTGCCCTGAGGGGAAGAACAACAATGACCTCCATCCAAATCCACCTGGTTTTAATCTATGATTCTAGAAATCAGTTGAATGGAAGCATTTATATCACAATGAGGTATCTAGTAAGAATCCTCTGATTTCAAGGAATTTCCCCTAAAGGCAATGTAGATATAGCTCCAAGACCTTAATTCAAAGGATGCACCAAGGAATTAATTCTCAGGAAGGGCCCACATGTTCAAGCTCCCAACAATCTGATTTTCTTGTGAATATGAATGGGAGGGGGTACAAGAGGGGACTAAGGGCATTTTCAGGCATCATGTACATATCTTTTGAATAAACAAAGGGAAAAAAATCAGACTCAGACTCAACTGGCACATTCACATCATAGATTATGAAACTCCTCTGTAGGAACCGCTCATATCATGACATAGAATATGCCACTCGGGCCTTCATTAGCTGCAAAAGGAAGATGCCTGTCAAATAAAACACATACCCCTATTAGGGAGTTGGGGAAGTAGAGAAAATCTACCCTGGCTACCCCAGCAGTCATTTAGTGAGCATCAGTTTTTAGTAATTTTGTGACAATTTATACTCTAATAATAAGCCCCCAAATTCCCACATAACTTGCATGACACAATAACCCATGAAGTCCCGAAAAGAAAATGTTTCTTTTTCCATCGGGGTGATCAATCAAGAGAATGGAATTCTCTCTCAGGTTAGAAGGGAGAAAGGAACAGCAGAGGTTTACCCAGACTGGGAAGGGTGGGGCATCCCTTTCCATGGCAGCAATGTCAAGGTCACTGCTAGGGACTCGTGAGGATAGGAACTATGTCCTGCTCATTGTGGATGGACCCCCCCATGCCTCCTATGTGCCTAGCCCATAAAAGGTGCTCAACAAATCATCATTGAATTCATGAATAAACAAAAGGTTGTGTGCTATATTATTTTCACATCCATATGCATGTCCATATGAGATATGATCAGTATGTTGGACCATATATAAATAAAATATATTTGGTGCCTTGAACGTGTTGAGTATATAACATACTTAGAGGATATAAGGGGTAAGCATGTGTCCCTCTGCTTGGGAAGAATGCAAATCAATCTCCTTCATCTTCAAAATGTCAGCTTGACTGCTTGAACGTGGAGCTAAAACATTTGAAGACCCAGAAATTCAGAAGTCCAGGCACTTGTCTAAGAAATTAACTAAGAACTAACAGGAATCTATAGTGTACCAAGGCATCATTTGAGACACTGGCTTTCTCAGACAGAGACAATCCAAGGACATGGAGACAGGATATTGTTAGCATCCCCAAACCCTACCCCTACAATGAGTTCAATCTGCAGTATCTAATAGGGTAGCCAATGGCCACATGTGGCTATTGAGCACTTGAAGTGTGGCCCAAATGGACATGTGCTATAAATGCAAGATATACACTAGATAGCAAAGACTTGGCATGAAAAACAGAACTTAAAATATCTTAATAAATACTTCACATTGATTATACGTAGAAATGATTAAGTTTGGGATACACTAGATCAAATCACATATTTTTAAAAGTAATTTCACCTGTTTCTTTTTTGTTAATGAGGCTACTAGAAAATTAAAAATATGACTCACAATAGCTAAAAGGTATAAGCAACCCAAATGTCCACTGACAGATGAATGGATAAACCATGATATATATAATACATACTATGGAATATTACTCAATCTTAAAAAAGAAAGAAATTCTGACATGTGCTCCAACACGGATGGACCTTGAGGACATCATTCTAAGTAAAATAAGCCAGGGACAAAAGGACAAATACCATATGATTCATTCATATGAGGTGCCTAGAGTAGTTAAATTCATAGACAGAAAGTAGAATGGTGGTTTCCATGAACTAAAGGGAGCGGGGAGTTACTATTTAATGAGCACAATGTTTCAGTTTGGAAAGATTTTAAAAAGCCCTAGAGATGGATGGTGGTGATGGTTGCACAACAATGTAAATGTACTTAATGCCACTGTGCACTTAAAATTGGTTAAAATGATCAAGTTTACGTGAATTTTAGCACAACAAAAAAAACTAAAATAACATAAAAAGAATACAATTAACCGAAAGGACTTCTAGTGAGTTCCAAAAATGAAGAAAACCTTCATTTTATTGGATTTTTAGTTTCCAAGTCAATGAAAATCCTCATTGCTTCTCTAACTTCAACTCAAGAATTTCTTGCATTTCAGGGCGTCTGAGCTACACAGCACAGTTTTCTAGGTCATACAGACAGGTATTCTGAAGTTTGCTGTGTGTGGTGCTGGGAGCCAGGGGCGCCTGGGTGTGACCGGATATGAATTGACATGAGCAGAGACCTCTGATTTGGGGCTGAGGAAGGAGAACTGTGTTGTCGTCTGTAGTTCTACACTAAGAGAAAAGAGAGATGAGAACAGGAAAGGTTGCCACGTGGGCCCATTTCCTACCAAGACTCTTGGGACCCACGGGGAGAAAGAAGTTAGGGCAGAAGAAAGCAGAGGGTGTTGTCCAGAGGAACTGGGTGGGACTTAGCAAAACAGAGTCACTTTGGGGTCCAGGTGACAAATGTAGCACAGAGCCAAGAGCGGGGAGGTCTCTTCTCCCTCCACTTAGGCACCCAAACCCCTGAGAGGGGCACCGTGAGAATAGCATCAACTCTGGGCGCACAGGCTGGTGCTGCCACCAGCAGAGCCTGAGTAGGCGGCAGGGGTGGGGACCACAGATGGCAGGCTGGTTTGTGGCCACCTGGGAGGCTTCTCTTCGGAAAGTCACAGAAATATTTGGAGAGGCTTTGTAGGGGGCTGGAAGATTGCTATGAGTGTGTGGGAGAATGAAAACAGGAACTCCATTCCTGACATTAATGTGACTTGCCTGGTCCTCAGACTGGTGGTGCCCAGGAGAGGAGTTATATTACACATGTGCTCCGAGGATGCCCTAGTGTCGCTCTAGAGGGAAAAGTATCCCATATATGCCAGAGAAATAGTTTGGTAAAATACATTCCAATTCCTTGAACAAATAAAAATCCAAAAGCAAGATGATTTAATTCAGTTTGAAAGGACTGTAATGAATAACAAGGAGGAAACCATGACCCAAAGGGGATCCTCCTAAGAAATGGCTCCAAAGCAAAAAAGCCAGGAGCACTTTTCCTGGGAAGGAAACCACTGGGAGAGAAAGTGGTGAACTTTGCATGTTCTAACACTTGCATGTGACCCTGCACCCCTGACCAGAGCCAACGGGACCAAAGATGCTCATCGCCTCCAGCACTGGGGCAGCTGATCCATGGACAAAGCAAAGTCATGAGCTGTGGTCCAGCTTAAAAATTTTTCAGGGGCAATCATATCACAAATAATGCAAATGAAAAATAAGCAATTCAGCAGAGAATTAAAGCAAAAGTACGTACTGTGAGTCTCAAGATTGTGAAAAAGAAGGAACTCTCCCTGCCCCTCTCCCCATATTTTCCTCACTGCTTTCCAAGAGGAGACACAGATCTGTTGGAACTAGACTCTAGGACACCTAATGGGCGTGTTTGCTAGGGGACTTCATCCCTGTGTGTCAAAGGGCTGGTACCTGACGCAGCCCATCTTCTCTTGCTCCCAGGCAAAGTTAGCCACAGTCTTTTCCTAGCATAGGGAGAGATCTGTTTAGTTGTTCTCTACTCTGCTTGGAGGAATACTAGCCTTTTCATCTCCTATCTATGCTCCTAATAACTTATCAAAAAATATATGCAAACTCTTCCAAATTAAAAAAGCAATAAATGTAAGGTTTGATGGCTACTACTGTTTTCAATCATTAGCATCCCTTTTATGATCATGATGGTCTTTAGCAGAAGTATACCAAAAGTCCTCAAGAGGAATTTTTGCTTCATGAGTTAGTTCCACGGAAAGGAGAATACCAAGATCATCAGAAGGAATGGAGACATTCTGTTCTTTCTAGACAGGGATGAAAGCCAAGATTCCTGTGTACCTTCAAAACCCACTGATGCCTGTTATGTTGACCCTGCAAAATCTTGAAGGCCTTCTGAATCACTAAAGCAAGCTGGGATCGTGACTACTCTCATTTAGTGTTAAGTGTATTTCCTTGTATTTGAATTCTTTGTCAACTCATGATCTGCCTGTGGTGACTCGGTTATTAGTGGAATGTTTTCTCCATTAGCCAACTGAGCCAGATACACTTTGATTTTGACCCAGACCACCTGAGCTTTCAAGGCCAGCTCCAAAGTCCTCCCTGTGCCTGTCCTCTCCTGCCCCTACCCCAAGATCCAAGGGTGGGTCCTCCTAACAGCCTTCGTCAACATGTAAATTAAATCAGAACAAAACAAATTCCATGGATCATTTTGATGTAAGCCGAAGTCCTCTGGGAAAACCAGGGCAACAGCACACAGCACACGGGGTTCTCCAAACGGAGTCCGTGGCCCAGCTGCCGCAGACCGTCCCAGGGGCCTCCGCCTGTGCTCGGAAGGAGCACACAATTGCAATCACCCTCAAAAGAGTCTGTTATTTTAACTTTTCAATTTGAAATAATTTCAGACTTCTAAAAAGTTTGCAAAAATAGAAGAATTCTCATATACCCTTCATCTAGATTTCCCAAATGTTCACATCTCACATGCCCAAAGTCTAATGATCAAAATCAGAAAATTAACATGGTTGCAATACTTATCTAAACTAATACTTATCTAAGCTGTATCTAAACTACAGACCTTACTCAAATTTCATCAATTGTCTTTTTCTGGCACAGGATCCGATCCCAGGTCAGATTTTGCATGTAGTTGTCACATCTCCTTAAGTCTGTTGGAGCCCATGTTCGCCTCCTTGCTTACTTGCTCTGTGGCCCCAAGAAAAGTGAACATTCCATGTGCCTCAGGGGCACGGCAGCCAGAGGAAGTCTGTTCTCAGTGCTGGGCAGGGGAAGAGACCCGAGTAGCCAATGGGGATTTAGGATGCTCGTCCCTATGGCAACAAAAGAGAAGTTTGGTTCCCACCTCCCCCTCGCCACCACC
This sequence comes from Lepilemur ruficaudatus, assembly GCA_963574885.1. Lineage (NCBI taxonomy): Eukaryota > Metazoa > Chordata > Mammalia > Primates > Lepilemuridae > Lepilemur > Lepilemur ruficaudatus. The sequence continues at coordinate 34,953 of CAUYRT010037348.1, forward strand.
TCACCACACGGGCACTAAGACAGCCATCAAGGGACTCCATAGAGTGTGTACCAGGTCTGAGGAGAAACTTTAGGATACTCATTCTCCCTTCATTCAGAGTTCTCACAAACTACATTACTTACTTTTTTGTGAAATAAATAGGATTTTCCACAGAGAAGACTTGGGGGTTCTTCATCTAGGTATAGTTTCTCAGCTTGATTTTAGAGTTGTAGTGTTTTTTTTTTTTTTTTTTAGAGACAGGATCTCTCTCTGTCACCCAAGCTGGAGTACAGTGGCACAATCATAGTTCACTGCAGCCTAGAACTTCTGGGTTCAAGTGATCCTCCTGGCTCAGCCTCTCAGTAGCTGGGATTACAGGTATGTGTCACCGTACCAGGCTGATTTTTTTATTTTTTATTTTTTAGAGATGGGGGGTCTCATGATGTTGTTGCCCAGCCTGGTCTCAAGCTCCTGGCCTCAAGCAATCTTCCCACCTCAGCCTCCCAAGTTCTGGGATTACAGGTGGGAGCCGCCATGCCTGGCAGCTGCAACACTTTTTGAGTATGCTATTTTAGAGGATAACCCACTCTTCAGACTAGGAATTTGAAGCTCAAAACACAGACAAAGTAATGGCCCCTCAAAAATGTCTATGTCCTAATCCCCAGTCCCTGTGAATATGTTATCTTACACAGCAAAAGGAACTTTGCAGAGATGATTAAACTAAGGATCTTGAGACGGGAAGATGTTATGTCCCCCACAAAATTCAAATGTTGAGCCCAAACCCCCAAGGTGTCTGTGTTTGGAGACAGGACCTTCAAGGAGATAATTAAGATTAAATGAGGTCATAAGGGTGGGGCCCTAATCCGATGACTGGTGTCCTTACAAGAAGAGAGACGCCAAGGATATGCACAAAGAGAAAAGGCCACGTAAGGACACGGAGAGAAAGCAGCCATCTATAAGCCTAGGAGAGGGGCCTCCTCTCTACTACCAGTGCTGCCATTACGTTGATTTTCAACTTCCAGCCTTCCAGAAGTAGAGGCTTCTAGAAGTGGAGAAAACAAATTTGTTTTTTAAGCCATCTAGTCTGTGGTATTTTATTATGCAGCCCTAGCAGATGCGAATGGGAGATTATCCGTGGATTAATCACGTGGGCCCAGTGTAATCACAAGTGTCCTTACGTGAGGCAGCCACGAGAGTCAGAGCAGCAGAGACATTGATCAGTGCCATCCTGCTGGCTTTGAAAGTGAAGAAAGGAGCCTCAAGATGAGGAATGCGGTGGCCTCTAAACACTGAAAAAGGCAAGGAATTGATTCTCCCTGAATGCCTCTGGGAGGAATGTAGCCCCTGATTTTAGCCAACACTGTGGCTAAATAGGGCCTCATAAGACCCCTTTTGGACTTGTGACCTTTAGAACTGAAAGATACTAAATTTGTATTGTTTCAAACCACTAAGATTATGGTAATTTGTTATAGCAACAATAGGCCACTAATACACAGCTGATTAATGCTAGAGCCAAGAGGAAAATTCAGGTTACTAGGCATCCTTTAAAGAGAACAGAAGAGAAGGATTTTTATGCACAGCTGTAGGTGGACAATGAAGGTTAACATACTATTCAGACTTAGTTTTCTCCTCTCTGGACAGACACATTAATTCTTACTGTTTTAGATGAACCAATGTTCTCATCCTTTAGCAACGTTGTTTAACCAGTAAAGATTGCTTTTTCTCCATGTTTTCCTCAACTACAACCAGAATATAATCATATGTCAAAGTGACACCCCCCGACACACACACACACTCTTCCAGATGCATTACAAACAAGTCTGAGTTATCATCAATGGGCAACATGGCATAGTGCTTAAATGCCGCATTCTGGAACCAGACCGCCTGAGGTCAAACCCCAGCTTTGTCCCTTACTAGCTGTGGGACAGGAGGCCTCAGTCCTTATCTACAAAATGGGGGTAATGGTGCTGATCATATGTCTGTTAGGAGCAAACATTGGCAAGGCATTGAAAACAGTGCCCGGGACAGAGTTAACACCATGTGAATATCTGTTAAGTACATTTTAAAAATAAAGATGCCAATGAGACTACATTAACCAATTAGCACTGTTTGTATTAACAGGCTATTGGATATAAATCTTCCTATAATGTAAATTGATCACATCACTTATATCCTTAAAGCTCGCTGGTTGTTGGCAGTGGTCTAAACCTGGCAATCCCTGGATAAAATCCAGTTTACGGATGTGGCTTGTGCACATGTATTTTGCGTGTGCTTTTTGTCACCTGTTGCTGGGCCAACATTTAAAATGAAAGATTTCACAGAAGGTAAATTTCTAACATCTCAAAAATTCAGATCTATCCACATAGGGCTTATGTTCCCACAGAACCACCACCTTGGCTGGGGCTGGGGCAGAACCTGCAGGGTGGTGTCACCCACCCCTCCACGCCGTCCCCCTGACACTGCAGTAAGAGGGGACCAACATACGTGAGCCTGGGCACATTGTTACTGCTCTTACAAGTAAGAGAAATTTCTTTCTCTTACTACAAGTAGAGAAATTTCTCCTTGCCTCTATTAAGAGTGGAACAAATAATGTTCAAAGGCCACATTTATGGAAACATGAGTGTGCAGTTCTTTGTAGACATGAGATTTTTTCCTACATTTAATAAGCAAATTGTGTCAGATTAGAAAAAGTGCAAAGATGTCATTTCTTATACTTGACCTCTCTATTCACCGCTGCTTCATTCATTGCTGCCTGGTCACAGTCAGCATCTGAGTTCGTGACCCTTGATCCACAGAATGAAGCACCAATGTCTGGCCTGGGATTTCAGGCCCTTCCTGACCTCATCCCTGTGGACCCCTCAAATTTATTTCCCACTGCTCCCCTCTCCCCCTACACACACACACTATATTCGCCATTCTGAACTATTTTTGGTAATGTGACTCCATTTCTTACCTTTCACAGATGTCTTATAAATAGAATGTCTAGCTACAAAATAGAAATTTTAGCCTGGCACGCAAACCTTAAATCATTAGTATTCATCAGCATTATGCATTCCAAAATACCCATGAAAAAAAGAAGATAACACTTGGTTTAATCATGTAACCAAAGTCATTTTGATGAGAAATCAAAGCTGGGCCATCAGGAACAAAAAACGTCTACAAACCCTCAAGCATAATTCATCCTGACTACAATACTGTAAAAACACGCAAGAGGAATACAAATAGAATCCCATGTGCCACACAGCGATTTCATAAACTGACACATGCTATTACGAATTGGAAGATACATGTGACAGTTTATATTCTGAGCAGTATTAGTAACATGCTGACATTTCCTCCTGGAGGTTCAGACTATGTGTATATTACCAGAATCGTCTGAGCCCAAACAAAATTGATCCTGGGTTAGGAAAGATCTTTACTTGGTTGAGAATGCAGAGCAAATGGAGAGGGTGCTGGAAAGAATTTTTTATTTCATGGGTATCCGTGGGAACAAGAAGATGATTGCCAACAGTGCTGTGCACATGTCACGTTCCTCGGGCAATGGAAGAGGCCCCGAACTGGGGAGAGGAGGAAGAGATGAGGGGGTGGTCTGTCCCATCCCCTGGCAGCTTGGCAAAATGAGAGTGGAAGAAACAAAGCTTTGATAGGTCCCTGAAAGGCGTGAGATGTGAAAAAACTTCCTCTGTTCAAACTCATGCATGTATGAATGCACATGATGTCATTTTCAGGTTCTCCATTTTTCAGGTGAAGAAACTGAGTCCCTGAGAGTTTAACTTTCCTAAGGACACACAGTTAATAATAGCCTAGAACTCTGGTAACTATACCAGTTGTTACCCTTATTGCACTGCAATAAAAGAGGACATTTCAATATTTTACCAATTTTTTCTCTTATTTTAAAAACTATGTCAGTGTTAAAAGCCTATGATTCCTTCATCCTTGGATGACAAATGATCCAGAGAAACTTAAAGCGGCCCTTTAATAATAAAGGCACATCTCACATATGTATATAATTACCATTTATTGAGTGCCTATTATGTGCCAGGCACTGTGTACGTTGTCCCATTTAATTCTTGCAATAATCCTATGAGGTGAGGTAGATAGTATTATCCCCATTTTACAGTTAAGAAAACAGAGGTTCAGAGTGATAAAATATAGCCTATCCATGAGACATAGTTCATAAGTGGCATAAAGCTGGGATTTTTGGGGGATTTTTCTGACTCCAAAATCTGTGTTCTTTTCACAAAACTAAACTGCCTCTCCAAATATCATAGCATAATAATTGTGATCCTTCATTGACATTGCCAGGCCAGGCCATGGCCCAGATGCTGTGCTCAGGCTCTCAGATAATTGTCACCACAACACTACGAGGTACATATTATTGTGCATTCACAGACACAGAACAGACCTTCTGAGGGGGGTTGACTTGCCAAGGTCACAGAGCCTGGATTTGAATGAAGGTCATTTAGGGTACAAAGCCCAGGCTTCACTCTAGAAGGGCTCCCAAGCTTTGTCTGAACATTCTAGATGGAGTGAGCAAGTAGTCTGGATGAGTCGTTCTCAAACTCTCTTGCGTTTAGAATCAGCTGGACAGCTTTTTAAAATTGCGTTGCCCATGTTGTTTAATCAGTACAGAGTTTTGTATGGGATTATGGAAAAATTCTGGAAGTGGATAGTGGTAATTGTTACACAACATTGTGAATGTAGTTAGCGCCACTGGATTGCACATATTAAAATGGTAAAGTTGATGTATATTTTACCATACCATAAAAAAAAAATTGCCCAGCCCCTTATCCCCAGAACTACCAGGAATGGCACCCAGGTATCAGTGCTTTTGAAAGCGCCCCAGTTGATTCCAATGTCAACTTTGAAAACAGGTGACTTAGAACAGGGCTCCTCAAGCTTTAGGGTGCCCATGAATCATCTGGGGAATTTGTAAACCGCAGCCTTTTATTCAATAGGTCTCAGCTGGGGCCTGTAATTCTGCAGGTCTAAGCAGCTCACAGGTGATGCCAATGTTGCTTGTCCGTGGCACACTTTGAGTAGCAAGGCCTCAACCTGGCTGTACATTAGAACCACCTGGAGACCATTTTCCATGAGTTCTTCAGACTCTACATCCCTGGGATGCTAATAGTTTCATGTGATTTAAGGGGAAAAAAAGATTCTATGGATAAATAGATTTGTGAGACACTGGATTAAATTCAACTAAGTAAGCGTCTTTTCAGATGCTTCAGGATGCTACACATAGTACTGTGAGTCGCCAAGAGGGAGATGGCGAATGTGCCGTGTTTCCCAGCACATTTGACCTTGGAAGGCTTTTCAGAGCCGAGGCAGGAGGAGCTGTCAGCTCCACTGAGAGCTGCCAGGGGGATGTCGTGAAATCAGCTTCTGACTCCAAGAGACACAACTTGGGATGGACACAGGGTGGAGGTGGAGGGGACGTTGGGCTCCTGTGACAGCCAGTGCAGGAGGCCCAGGGGAAGGAAAGATGGGCCCCACACCTGGGGAGCACACCCCTCCCAGCCCCAGCCTCTCATTTCACCTACCTGGAGGTCAGAAACTTTAGGAGAGCCTCTTCCACTTGAAGGGCCTTGGCTTCCTCATCTGTGCAGGAGGTTGGGTTTTGCTCTCTCAGGTCCCTTCCATCTTGCTAACATGGCAAAGTGTGGGAACGTCCAACTCTAGAACCAGCAAGTGTCAAGATCACAGTTGTGGGGTCAGAATACTGAAGTGCATTTTGAAGACTCACTAGGTCTGGAATAAACAGGATTAGTTTTTAATTGATCTGAAATCCTCAAAGAAAACATTGTAGCACAGAGGTCTAAGATTAAATTTAGTAAGTATCAATCTTACACTTTCTTTCTGCCTCACTCCCAACCCCAACCCAGGTCCCACGGACCCCACTTGGGGTCTGCTGCCAGCATCCCTGTGCCAGTTCTAACCACGGGTACCTCTTGCCTCTTTCCTTGGCCCAAAGTTCCCTTCCCAAAAGGCAAGTCTGGCCAAGTCTCTCCCACACTCAAACCCACCGACAGGCCCCTGTGGCCTCAGAGAAAAGCTGGACTCTGACACGCTTACGGGACTCTGAGTGTCAGCTCCACCAGCTCCTGGCCAGGCCCCCATGCCCTGCCCTCTCAGCCTGGATTCTGCAGCGGGCACAGGGCTCAGCCTGCCCTGTCCTCCCCCACTACCTTGCCTATGGAACTCCACTCCACCTCTGGTCTCAGCTCCGTCCTCCCTTGCCCTCCCCCTGCAGCCCCAAGACCCTGTGAGGTCCCAGCCGTGAGCGCCCCAGGCTGAGGTAGCAGTCACCACACTGTACCCCAGCCCCCAATGCCAACCCTTTCTCCCCCTAGACTCGGGAGCAGGAACTGAATCTCACTCACAGTTGGAACTCCAGGCCCTAGGCCACAAGATGCTTGACACAGACTTGCTGAATTGTCCACATTCTGAGTCCCCAAGCCCCGAGGAAGCATGATGAAGGGCCTCCCTGCCCCAGGCTGGTCGGCTGCCCTCTCTGGAAGCTCACCCACCAGCACCCACCAGTAAGTCCCACAAGCAAAAGGGTGGGAAACATGGTACACAGGGCCTGGACGAACCAGCAGAGGACCTGTGTCCTACTGACAGCCGACTGCATCTGGACGTCAGATCGCACCACTGCCCTGCTCAGACATTCGGGGACAAAGCTGCCCAAGTGACAAAGTCCATGTTCCTTCCCCTATATCTTAGTCCACTTGTATTGCTGTCACAGAATACCACAGACTGGGTCATTTATAAAGAAATTTATTTCTCATAGCTCCAAAGGCTGGAAGTCCAAGATCCAGGCACCAGCATTTGTTGTCTGGTGAGGGCTGCGTCCTCACACGGGGCAAGGGCAAGCTAGCCAAATGCCAGCAAAGCCTCTTTTATGAGCACTATTCCTGTTCTCGAAGAAGGAGCCCTCATGGCCTGATCACCTCTTAAAGGCTCACTGCTTAATACTATCACATTGGCATCCCCTGAATTTTGGAGGGGACACATTCAAACCATAGCACCCTATGTCAGATCCCTGTGCCCCACCAACCTGGCCCCTCCACAACTTTCTGACGTTTGCCCTGCCATTCCTTCACTCCCCCAAGGCCCAGCCCAAGAAAGGCTCAGCTTTCCACATACGGCCCCCAACAAGGCCCAGCCTCTGCCTGGCGTAGAGATGCCTTCCCCTTCCCCCAGCTCCCTCTGCACGGGGCCAACCTTCCTCACTGCCCCATCCCAACCCTACTTCCACCCCAGAGCCCCTGGGAGTCCTCCAGGCAAAAGGAAGAGCTCCTCCTCCCTCACCTGCCTCTCCTGAGTGAGTGCTCCTTTCCACCGTGCCTTACAGTTTTCTACGTATTTGTCCCATTTTCTACTAGACCCTTAGTAAGAGGACACATTATCTGCACAGGGCAGGCTCTAAGCTATGTATAAATTACCTTTTGAATTAGGCCAGCAAGCTACATAGGGAGAGCACCCATGGTGAGAGGGAGCAAATAATAAAAACAACCACAACAACAATCATGCCTTAGTTTGTGGAGTCTTTATACCCTCCACAGCACCTTCACCTTTGCAGATATTAACCCAATCAAGTCCCACGAATATCACTGGGGCGTGCGGGTTGAACTCTCCTCTCCCTAATTTGCAGGTCGGGAATGAGTCTCTGGGAGATTCAGTGACTTGCTCAAGGCACCTCAATCAGCCATGGGTAGGGCTGGAATCAGGTCTACTAATTCCAAATCTGACCCTGTTTCAGGAGACCATGTAGAACAAATAACATTCTGGTCTACTCTGGCCTTTCCAATAAGAAATCTACAAGAAGTATGCTCTCTATAGTCCGGGTCCACACGAGCAGGAGGCAGCCCTCCCTGTGGGGTCCCCTGCCCAGTGAGGCCCCAGCACTGTGCCCTGACTAAGCTTTATTCCCTGCCGTTGGCAGTGCCGGGCCTGGGTCCGAGGAGCAGCGCCACAGTGGCCACGCCAAATGGTAACTGCCCAGCACTGGGCAGGATCCGCCCCCTGCCCCCTTCTCCTGTGCCCAAGACAGGTGTTTGCACTGTCTTATGTTCTCCAGCCCACTTAGCTTAAAAAAAAAAAAAAAAGTTCTGGTTTTGCTTAATTTTAATACTGGAAATGGAGAAACACACTTTGTTTTTGCTTTGAGTTTCTTACCAAAATGGCTGTAGGAGCTTAAAACAGCTGAAACCTACAAGTCACCTCGCGTTTCCTTAGATGGGTAATCGGAATAGCTGTGCCTGAACCGAGACGAGGCTGCAGCTCTCCTTCCTGCTCTGGGAATCCTGCTGGCTCCATCCTGCCGGGCGCTAGAGCCCCCTCCCAAGGAAGCCTGCTTCCTCCTAAAGATAGTGGGAGAGGCCACACTGCCCATCTGTGAACCCACAGGGCCTCCAAGAAGCCCAAGGGATGCTTCTCTGCCGCAGAGGACTCTGGAGGTGTGTTCTGGCCAGGGCCTGGGTCAGGTGAAGAAGGGAGCCACTGTCCTAGTTGTAAAATGTAAGGGAGCACTGAAAAGCTCAGTAATCAAGATACAAACTTTAATGCAACATTAATGCAGAAAATCCATGACAAACCAAAGATCAAACTTTTAAATAAAGACAGGGTCAGTATTACAGATATTCCTTTTGCCTCATATATGGCTCTGAATAGCACTATTACCCATCTTGTCTTTATTTAGAAGTTTGATCTTTGGTTCAGCATGGATTTTTTGCATTGATGTTGATTTTTTTAAATCTTGTATTGGAACATCTATTTTGATTACTGAGGTTTTCTGCACCCTCTAAAGTTTCATATACAAGACAAGTACCCCCGGCCCTCGTGTGTTAGAGGCGGCAAGTAACCCCCTTGGTGTGTTAGAAACCGTGCCACACCCCCAGGTCAGGACTCTGACAGTTACAGAAAACCTACAACGCCAATTCCCAATGCAGGGCCCCTTCCGTAGATAGCATTTCTGACCTTGGTCATTTGGCCTCAAGGCCAGTGGATCTAAACCTTGGCTTCCTATTAGAATCACCTTGGAAGTTTCTAAAAGTCTCTCAATGCTCCTTTAAACAAGAATCTCTGGGGAATGGAATCTAGGATCGGTGAAGTGACAATGCATCTTGGTTTACCCAGAACAAAAGGGTTCCCGGGAACATGGACTTTTAGTACTGATAAAACCAAGATAGTCCTGGGCAACCTGGGATGGTTGATCACCCCGGTTGTTTGCTTCCCAGATGACCCGGGTTGGCAGCCCTGGGAACTCACTACTTAAAGAGGTCAGCTGTACGGTCCCAAACCTCAGACACCTCAATTTCTCTCCAGCCAAAACATAGGCTGTGATAGGAATGGCAGGAAAACACTAAAGAGTGAAACTTCAGGAGAAAGTCACAGGGAACAGAAACAAAGTAAGTATAAAATCCAAGAGCCAACTAGTCTGAAGTCAAGTTTTGCAGCAAAATTATATATTACTGGGGACAAAAGGGTATGTAAGTCAATAGAGACATTCCCACATCTTAGCAGTGCTAACCTTGCTCATGTCATACCTGGGGGTGGGCAGGCAAGGATGGCGAAGACAGCAGGCAGGAGAGTCGGCTTAGATACCAAACGTCATAAGCAAAGCCTGCATCCACATCCACATTAAAATACTGCTAGGCCACGAATTCAAATCACCCCTTTTATTCTGAAGAGAAAACTCTGCCTTATTCTTCGACCTCGTTGCAGTTGTCTGTGGTAGCAATCAGAGGGTTAATTGAATATAATAATATGTATATATGAGAGAAGACAGCAGTAAATTAAACTAGGGGGAAACATTCCCACGGTTTTGATTTACTTCACAGGAAGAAGCAAAATGTTGGATATCTTCTATTATTTCGCTCTTGCCTAGAGTGTAAATGCAGGATATATTTGCAGAAAGTTCTTAAAAGGTTGCTATAATTCTGAGCCATCTCAGGGATAATGTTTTCATTACAGAGAATAAAAAGTTGTCTTCAAAATGCAAACATGCCCTTGGTAACCCTCTCAAGAATCTACTTTGAGGCTAGTAGAGCTCACCATTTTGGTTCTGGGACTTCTTAAGAGAATTGCAAAGGGAAGAATTGATATATATATATATATACATATATATATATATTTTTTTTTTTAATTGGAAAAGTTGTTTTCGAACCAACCTGCTTCGATGATGGGCACGGAGATGTTTGCTGTGCTGCTGACATCTACTGAGAGACCGGGAAATAGCACTTCTCAAAGTAAAGGAAATTAAAGCCATCTTGAGAAAGCTGTGTCTCTAGCAGGTAATCCCATCTGCAGCACATCACAGACCTTTGAGCAAGCGCTCATCAATTTCCAAGGAAGGTCAGGACCCCGGAACGCTCACCCAGGCAGCTTGTAAAAAGGAATGTGGCCGCGGCCATTGTGGGGACCCTGGTCCCCATCACAGAGCTCGCTGCAAAGGGAAGGGAAACAACATTTCTGAGAGCTGACCGCACGCAGGTGCTGGATACCAATGTTACATTTAATCCTCATGGCAGCCCTTCTAGGTTAGCGTTAGCGACCCCATTGTACAGATGCAAAAACTCAAGTTCACAGATGTCCTGTAGCTTGTCCCAAGCTGCGCAGCTAGCAAGCAGCAGGGCAGGAATGAGGCAGCGAGCAGCCCGCCCCGAGGCCTGTGCCCCCATCCATACTTCTTGTCCCCAAGAGAGCAACACCAGAGATCCAAACCAAAGCCCCCAAAACCCAACTCTAGGAAACACACAGGCTCTACTTCATTCCCCAGAGATCTCTATGGATCTATGGAAGAAAATGAGACAGTAACTGAGGAATTTAAACTCCGAGGTGAAATCATTTCCTCCAAATAATTATTTTTTTAATGACTAAGATATGCCACTAAAACAGTGACCTATGCACTATAACCTTTGAGAAGATCTGAGTCAGGCAGCAATTATATTTGGAATATTACGGGATTATAGAGGCCAGTTTCCCCTTCACCTTCATTTCCTTCTCCTGGATGGCATTTTTACAAAGTCATGTTCATTTATTTTATCATTAGCCATATGCATTAACCCAGGCCTTCCACGCAGAGCCGGCCTCTGGGTGCTCTCCTTTGTAAATAAGCACGTCCTCTGCAGGTAGAACCCAAATAACTGAGCCCATCTCCTTGCTACACTCAGAGACACCTGTCTGCAAACATTAGAAGCCATCAGCCCAGACAGCAAAACTGTTTTTGATGTCTATCATCCTGCGGGAAGTTTTTCTGTGCCGTGATTGCCCAAACAAAAGGGGGTAGGGACAAAGTTTTGAAAATTTTTGCTACATTAAAAATCATGGGCCAGGCATGGTGACTCACGCCTGTAAACCTAGCACTCTGGGAGGCCAAGGTGGGAGGATCGTTTGAGCTCAGGAGTTCAAGACCAGCCTGAGCAAGAGCGAGACCCTGTCTCTATTAAAAATAGAAAGAAATTAGTCAGACAACTAAAAATATATAGAAAAAATTAGCTGAGCATGGTAGGTAGCACATGCCTGTAGTCCCAGCTACTTGGGAGGCTGAGGCAGAAGGATCGCTTGAGCCCAGGAGTTTGAGGTTGCTGTGAGCTAGGCTGATGCCATGGCACTCTAGCCTGGGCAACAGAGTGAGACTCTGTCTCAAAAAAAATCATGGTGGGGG
>CAUYRT010037349.1:0-12529 GCA_963574885.1 Lepilemur ruficaudatus
ATAACAGAATGTCTTATGCTCTTTTGGATAGATGCCTAATAATGCTACTGCTGGATCAAATGGTAATTCTAATTTTAGCTCTTTGAGGAATCTCCAAATTCTTTTCCACAATGGTTGCACCAATTTTCAGTCCCACCCGCAGTGTAAGAGTGTCCCTATCTCTCCACATCCTCGCCAGCATTTGTTGTTTTGGGATTTTTTGATAGAGGCCAGTCTCACTGGGGTTAGGTGGTATCTCATTGTGATTTTTATTTGCATTTCCCTAATGATTAGAGATGATGAACATTTTTTATATGTTTTTGGCCATTATTCTGTCTTCTTGGAGAAGTTCCTGTTCATCTCCTTTGCCCATTTATAAATGGGTTGTTTGATTTTTTCTTGATAATTCTTTTGAGTTCTAGGTAGATTCTTGTTATCAGACCTTTGTTGGAGGTGTAAAGAGCAAATATTTTCTCTCATTCTGTGGGTAGTCTATTTGCTCTAGTGATCGTTTCTTTAGCTGTGCAGAAGCTTTTTAATTTGATCAGGTCCCATTTGTTTATTTTTGTTGCTGCATTGATTGCTTTGGGTGTCTTCTTCAAGAATTCTTTTCCTAGACCGATGTCTGAGAGGGTCTTCACAACATCCTCTTCTAGGATTCTTAAGGTTTCCTGCCTTAGGTTTAGGTCTGTTAACCATCTTGACTGTATTTTTGTGAGAGGTGAGAGATAGGGATCCAGTTTCATTTTTCTGCATGTAGCTATCCAGTTTTCCCAGCACCATTTTTTGAAAAGAGATTCTTTTCCCCAATGTATATTTTTGTCTGGTTTATCAAAGATTAGGTTACCATATGCAGATGGTTTCATCTCTGGACTCTCAGTCCTATTCCAAAGATCAATGTTTCTGTTCTTGTGCTAATACCAAACTGATTTGATTATTATTGCTTTGTAATACAACTTCACATCTGGAAGACTGATGCCTCCCAGTTTGTTCTTTTTGCTTAAGGTTGCTTTGACTATACGAGGTCTTTTCTGGTTCCATACAAAGTGAAAAATTATTTTCTCTAGGTCTATAAAGAATGAAGATGGTACTTAGATGAGGATTCCATTTGTTTTGTAGATCACTGTAAGTAATATTGACATTTTAACAATATTGATTCTACCAATCCATGAACAAAGTAGATTTTTCCATCATTTTACGTCTTCTACAATTTCTTTTTTTAGTGTTTCATAATTATCCTTGTGTAAGTCTTCCATATTTTTTGTTAAATTCTGGTTTATCAAATATTAGGTTACCATATACAGATGGATTCATCTCTGGATTCTCAGTCCTGTTCCAAAGATCAATGCTTCTGTTTGTGTGCCAATAAAAGGCTTTGGGATATTCTTCATAAATTCTTTGCCTAGGCCAATATCCAGAAGAATTTTCCCATATGTTGTTCTAGAATTCTTGTGGTTTCATGCATTACATTTAAGTCATTTATCCGCCTAGAATTAATTTTTGTAAGTGGTGAGAGATATGAATCCTGTGTCATTCCTCTGCATGTGGCTATCAGATTTTCCCAGCACTGTTTATTGAACACGGATGTTGTGTATATTGTTGTCAGCTTTGAAAAAAATCAGTTGTATGTGGGTTGTTTTATATCTAAGTTTTTGTTCTGTTCCATTAATGTATGCCTTTTTGTGCTATTACTATGCTGCTTTGGTTACTATGCTCTTGTAGTATAGTTTGAAGTCTGGTAATGTGATGCCTCCAGATTTTTTCCTTTAGCTTAAGATAGCTTTGGCCATTCAGAATCTTTTTGGGTTCTAAAGAAAGCATAGAATTATTTTTTCTAGATGTGTGAAATATGACTTTGGTATGTTCATGAGGATTGCACTGTACCCGTAAATCACTTTGGGTGGTATGGACATTTTATCAATGTTAATTCTACCAATCCACAAGTATGATATATTTTTCCATTTGTTTGTATCCTCTACAATTTCTTTTCTCAATGTTTTTTAGTTCTCTTTATAGAGATCTTTTATCTCCTTGGTTAAATATGTTCCTAGATATTTTATTTTGTTTGTAGCTATTGTGAATGGTATTGAATCTTTGACTTGATTTTCAGCTTGATTGTTATTGGTGTGTAGGAATGCTGCAGATTTGTGTACATTGACTTTGTAACCTGAGACTTTGCTGAATTTATTTACATTTTCCAGAATCCTCTTGGTGGAATCTTGGGGGTTTTCTAGGTATAAGATCATATCATCAGCAAAAAATGAGAGTTTGACATTCTCTTTCCCAATTTGAATACCCTCAATTTTTTCTCTTGCCTAATTTCTCTAGTTAGGACTTCTAGCAACATGTTGAATAGAAGTGGTGACAATGGGTATCCTTGTCTTGTTCCAGTGCTTAGTGGAAATGTTTTCAGCTTTTCCCCATTTAGTATGATGCTAGCTGTGGGTTTTTCCTATATGCCTTTTATAATTTTGAGATATTTTCCTCCCATGCCTAGTTTATTGAGGATTCTTTTTCATGACAGGGTGCTGAATTTTGTCAAATGCTTTTTCTGTATATATTGAGATGATCATATGATCTTTCCTTTTGCTTTTGTTTCTGTGGTAAATCAAATTTATTGATTTACATATATTGAGGCATCTTTGAAGCCCACTGGGTCATGGTGGATTTTTTTTGATGTGTTTATGAATTTTGGGTTTGCTAATATTTTGTTGAGGATTTTTGCATCTATATTCATAAAGGATATCGGTTTGTAGTTTCCTTTTTTGTGTGTGTAGTGGTCTTTCCTGATTTTGGTATCAAGGTGATACTGGCTTCATAAGATGAGTTGGGGAGGATTTCCTTCTTCTTGATGGTATGGAATAATTTTCTCAGAATGGGTAGCAGCTCTTCTTTGTAGGTCTGATATAATTTGGTTGTGAATCCATTCAGTCCAGTACTTGTTTTGTTGGAAGATATTTTATTGCTGCTTCAATCTCATTGCTTATTATTGGTCTGTCCAGGATTTGTTTTTCTTCCAGATTGGGTCCTGGGAGGTTTGTGTGATTTCAATAATTTTCCATTTCCTTTGTGTTTTTAAATTTATGTGCATAGAGATTTTTAAACTCTTCAGAGATGATATTTTGTATCTGTGATATCAGTTGTAATATCTCCTTTTTCATTTCTGATTGAGTTTATTAGGGTCCTTTCTCTTCTATCCCTGGTTAATCTAGCAAGAGGTCTATTGATTTTCTTTATTTTTTCAAAGAAAATTCTAAAGCTCACTGGCAAGCACAAGGATAACACTTGCCAGAAAAAGAGTAGTTATTATATAAAAGGTAAGGGCCATAAATGGAGGCAGAGAAATGTAGTATTCTTAATCCTGGTTAAGCCACAAATCAGTTATACTTCAAGCCAGCCATACGCCTTAGGTTTTCATATGTAGGAGCTAATAAATTGTCACTTCTCTTGCAGAAATTTTTGTTGAGATTTCTATCACATACAACTAAAAGAGATCTGGCTATAAAAGTTTTCACATGTCCCATATCATAACATACTATACTCTCAAGTTAATCATTTTGCAAGTTTTCTATGGCTGCTGAATTCTTTAATTTTTTCATTGATGTGATAGCTATTTAGGAGGTTTTTAAGATTATAGAGTGCTTATTTGAAGGTTCCAGGAGAAGAGTGGTAGGATTTTGTTCCGTGAACATAAAAATACGGTGCTCTTATACATGGGAAGTAAAGTCCTATTCCAGTAAGCATGTAACCTCAAAAGGAGGTTAACTCCCATAAAGATGCAAAATAGGAGGACACATGACTACACATTCAGAGAAGTTCAATGAACACTTGTGATCAATGATGTTACAGAAATCACAGACATATTATACATGTATGCTACTGTGGCTTTGTTTGTAGTGGCAAAGATCCTGAAATCAACAGGCTATACATCAGTAAGGAAATGGTTGATGAAATTTTGGTATATCCATATTATAACATATTATTCAATAATTTAAAATCATGAGTTATGAGATGCCCACTTCTAGGAAGATGGAATGCTTTCTATTTTACTCACTCTGATAATCACACACACACACACACACACACACACACTCACACACACACAATGGATGCCATACATACATCACTTACCAGAAGACAAGAAGAGAAAACAAATGGCCTGTTTCTATCTGGTTTTAAGGAATAGCCAGTGGTGCTGAGGTTTTCTCTTGCCTCCAAGTTATACTATCCAGGGTACTAAAAGGAACACATGACAAGGAAATGTCAAAAGATTCAGGCAAAAGATTCACAAGAAAAGCCTGCTCTCTTAAGGTAAGGAAACTAAAAAGCTAAATTACAACAGGAACAAAATTTAAAATATACTTGCCCATTCTCAAGGTGAACCTCACTAGAAAGAACATGTCTGTCCTCTACCTTGATGGGCACTAGAACAATAGAGCTACTGAAGAAAATCCTGTGTTTTGCCCTTCTACTCATTTTATGAGATATATATATATATCTGATAAAATGAA
This sequence comes from Lepilemur ruficaudatus, assembly GCA_963574885.1. Lineage (NCBI taxonomy): Eukaryota > Metazoa > Chordata > Mammalia > Primates > Lepilemuridae > Lepilemur > Lepilemur ruficaudatus. Next base: position 4,491 of record CAUYRT010037349.1, read on the forward strand.
CAGATGTTTTTCAAAAGAAGATGCACAAATGTCCAAGAAATGTGAAAGAATGCTCATTATCACTAATCATCAGGTATAGCCAAGTTAAGACTAACATGTGATACCACTTTTCTCCTATGATAATGGCCATAATTAAGAAGTCCATAAAACAATACATATTGGTGCAATGCAAAGAAAGGGAACACTTATTCACTGTTGGTAGGAATGTAAATTTCACACAAACACACACACACACACACACACACACACACACACACACACACATAATTCCAATCAATTTAGGAGGTCAAAGTGCTTTTCGTTATGTACATGAATTATACAGTGGTACTCAGGGCTTTTAGTTTATTCATCGCCCAAATAATATACATCATACGTGATAGGTAATTTTTCATAATTGACCTCCTCTACCATTCCCCCTTCTGAGTATCCAGTGTCCACTATACCACTATTTGTGTCCTTGCTTAGTCATAGTTTACCTCCCACTTATAAGTGAGAACATGGAGTATTTTTTTTTTCTCATTCTGAGTTACTTCACTTAGGATTATGACCTTCAGTTCCATCCAGGTTGCTGCAAAAAACATTAACTCATTCTTTTTATGGATGAGTTGTATTACATGGTATAAATATGTACCACATTTTCTTTATCCACTTATCAGTTGCTGGGCCTTCAGTGTATTCCATACCTTTGCAATTGTAAATTGTGCTGTGATAAACATACAAGTGAAAATGTCTTTTTGATATAATGACTTTTTTTCCTTTAAATAGATACCCAGTAGTGGGATTGATAGATCAAATGGTAGGTCTACTTTTAGTTCTTTGTGGAATATCTATGCTGTTTTCCATAGAGACTGTAAAACTTTACATTCCTGCCAACAGTGAATAAGGCCCCGATCCTTAGGAAAGGTCTTGCCACTCCCTGGGGTTACTTGGACCCTATTCCCCCTTAAAGTGTAAGGGTAGGATGGGTCTCAGCTAATGCCTGCAAGCCTGCATGTGTGTGTGTGTGTGTGTGTGTGTGTGTGTGTGTGTGTGTGCTTCTTTGGCTGCTTGATCTGGTGCTAGGGTAGCCACTGATATGTTATTCGGTGCTTTTCACCATGCTTGGGAGGCTGCTCCAGATGGGAGGGGTAAATTGATGGAATTGCTAAGGCCTCTGACCAGAATTTTTTCCCCCTGTCTACAGACCCCACTGTTGGCAGCTGCCCAGACGTGGACAGCCAGCCCTAGAGTTATGTTCTTGTTAGATGACCTAAGCTAGTCCAGTGGGCCCAATCAATGGGCTGTCAATTATTGTTCAGCACCAAGGCTCAGCAGATCCACGCCAGTCACACAGGGAAAGGGGCTATACTCGCCTCTCCCCACCTCCAGGTTCAGAGCCCACTGTGCTCAGCGTGAAAGTCGGTGGGACAGGGGAGGGGTGTTGCTTGACCTCTGAGCACTCCTGCATCTGGAGATCCCACAGATAGTGGCTTCAGACCCCTGGGGAACTAGCACTGCGGGAAGCATTCAAGATTCGCCCACTGACACAGGCCCAGCTAGCCGAATCAACAGGTCGCAGAAGTCCCATGGATTCATGCCAGCTACACAAAGCAAGCAGCTATACTTGCTTCTCCCCACCTCCGAGGGCGGAGACTGCCGCACCTGGCGTGAAAGTCCCTGGGCTAGGGGAAAGATGCTGCCTGAATCTTTAGTGTGCCACAACATCTGGGTTGTGGATCCCATAAATGACAATCACTCACCTGAGGAAAAGTAGAACTGGGGGTGACTTCTCAGAAGCTGGCAGATGCCAGTTAGGCGGGCTGAATCAACAGGACACTCGCTGTCTCTTGTGTGTCACAGTCCCACAATCTCATGCCTGTCTGGCAGAAGGTCTTGCTCTTTCTGTCCCACCCTAAGCTGGTCTAATCATCAGTGGTTTCCAGGGGCAGAGCCCCCTTTTCAGTGTGGACCTCTTTTGTTCTGGCCCTGCTAACCACCAGAGGTGAGGTGACTGTCTCCAAATTCCCTTACGTGGTTGTGGTCGCAGGAAGTGATCATTCAGACCAGTCCCTCCCCCACCCAGTGCAGTCCTAGTACAGAGCACTGGGGAGTTCAAGATGTTTCCTACTATTGTCCCCTCTCCACAGAGTCTGCTGTCCTGTGCTGTGACTTTGCACCTACTTCAGGCATGTCCCTGTCTGGGTGGGTGTAGAGGTCACTGGAGGAGATGGGTGTCTTCCTGTGGGTCAGATCCCACTACACTCACTGGCTAGGCAGGTGTAGCCATTACACGCTCTGTTCTCTATTGTTTATCTCGCACTTTGCAGACTTTGTGATCATATCTCCCATTCACCTTTTTTTTTTTCTTATGTTGCATGTTCCATGCTGTTTCTCTCCAGTTTCACAATGCTGTTTTTGGTGGACAGTGATGCACTCTTGTTTAGCCATCCAAGTTCTTCATCTCCTTCTCTGGGAGCTGAGATCTGGGAGGTCACCTCTACTCTGCTATTTTCCTCCCCCCAATTTTTTGTAATTTGTTGAAACGTGTTTTGTGGCCTAAGATATGATCACTCTTGGAGAATATGCCGTGTGCTTATCATAAGAGCATATATTCTGTCCTTTTTGTGTAGAATGTTCTGTAAATATCTGTAAGGTCCATTTGTTCTAAGGTTTCATTCAAGTCCAATGTTTCTGCATTTGTTTTCTGCTTTGGTCATCTGTCCATCTCTGATATTGGGGTGTTGAAGTCCCTGGCAATTATGATGCTATTATTTATTTCCTTCCTTAGCTCTAGTAGAATTTGTTTTATGTATGTGGGTGCTCCTGTGTTAGGTACCTATATAATTAATATTGTTATGTCTTCTTGTTGAATTGCTCCCTTTATCATTATATAATGATCATCTTGGTCTTTCTTTATTGTGGTTGATTTAATGTCAATTATCTGTGATATGAACTTGGCTACACCTGATCTTTTGTAGTTTCTGTTTGCTTGGAGTATTTTTTTTCCATCCTTTTACCTTGAGCATGTGTACATCCTTGTGGTTTAGATGTGTCTCTTGGAGATGGCAGATACTTGGGTTGTGTGTATTCATCCATTCAGCCAGCCAGCCTATGTCTTTCTTGTGGAGCATTTATACCATTAACACTGAGATAAATTTCATATATAGGATACTGTTCTGTTCATCATGTTGGGTAGTACGTTATTGTTTTGTTTTTCTTCCTGTGCTATTGTTTTATAGGAGTTGTGAGCTTTAGATATTTGGGGTCATTTTACACTGGTGGGTATCTATTGTGCCAATTTGTGTGTAATGCAGTTCTGAGTGTTTCCTGCAGGGCAGGTCTGGTCAGGACAAATTTTCTCAGTGTTGCTTTTCTGGAAAAGACTTAATTTGTCAATCAATTGTCAAACTTAGTTTTCAGGATACAAAATTCTAGGTTGGCAGCTGTTCTATTTCAGATGATTGAACATCGGGCCCCACTCCCCTCTGGCTTATAAACCTTATGCTGAGAAGTCTGTTGTTAGCCTAAGGGGTTTTCACTTGTAGGTTAGTTGTTGCTTACATCTAGCTGCTTGTAGAATTTTCTCTTTCATATTGATTTTGGCCAGGTTGACTACTATGTGTCTTGGAGATGTTTTCTTTGCTATGAATCTTCCTGTTGTTCGATGATCATCTTGTTTCTGGATTTCAGGATCTCTGCCAATACCAGGGAAGCTTTCCTAAAGATTCCCTTTAACAGATTTTCTATGCTTTTAGCTCTTCTTCCTTCTCCCTCATGAATACCTATAATTTGTATATAAGTTCACTTCACATAGTCTCATATCTCTCTAAGTTATTGCTCTACCTTTTTTGTTCTCTTCTCTGCCTCTTTAAATGACTGGGTTAACTCAAGAGGCTTGTATTCAAGCTCTGAGATTATTTTATCTCTCCGGTTTAATCTGCTTCTGAAGCTTTCTTCTGTGTTTTGAAATTCCCTAAATTATTCTTTCATCTCCTAAATTCTATTACATCCTTCCTTATGTTGTCTAGCTTTTTACTAGCTTTTTCATTATTTTCCTGAAACATTTTAGGCTTCTTTTTGGTGGTTTTCCACTTTCTCTTCAATTTTGTTCATCTTATTTGCCATCCATATTTTGAATTCCATTTCTGTCATTTTGACAATTTTCTTGTAGTTGGAGTTTACTACTGTAGCTCCATTGTGTTCCCTTGGGGGTGTCAATCTCTTTTAATTTTTTCATGTTACCAGGGTTATTTTGCTGGTTACTTTTTATATGAAACCTCTTTCTCAACTCAGGGTTAATAGTTTTGCAGGGCACCTGTTCTTTGCTGGGAATTCTCCTGCTTAATTAGAAGAAATGGAGGTCTCTCAATGACACTCTTTCCTTCCCACTCTGGAGTGTTGACATGGCAAAGAAGGGGAATGTGCACTAAAAGCCTGTAATGCAGCTCTTCTGATTTTTTCTTTTCACCAATTATTGTCTCTGTTTAAGCCTGTTCGTGATGCTGTTTTTTGCTGGGTGTTTGGTTGTCCACCATATAGCTGTAGTATGATCTAGTTGAGAGCTGGGTGAGACCCACTTCACTGAGGATGGTTTTATGGGGATTGCTCTACCTGGGTCTCCCTGCAGAGATGATAATAGCAGCTGGTTGGGGCTATCTAGGCAGTGGTCATGGGTCCTCAGGCCACGAGCATTTGCTCAAACCAGGTCCCAAAGTACAGGGGGCTCGACGCCTGGAGGTATCTAATAGCACACTGGAATTTGGGACAGTTCCGTCAGGCTTGCAGCAGTAGTGGAAGATCTGGGGTGATGTCTATGGGCCTAGGTGCAGCACGGGAATCCTGAGGGTGGTGTTGTGGGCCTAGTGGGGCCTCTGGAGGCACAGTGGCAAAGCCTTAGACTCTGGCGTTAGAGCCTCAGAGCCAGGACTGGAAAGGAACCAGAATCAGGGCTATGTAGGAAATGGGGCTAATCTGACCTGGAGGGTAGTGTCAGAGCCAAGAAAACAGGACGTAGTTGGGACCTGGAGGGTAGAGTCAGTCTGAGCAAGTGGCAGGCTGTTGTGTAGGCATGGGGACCATGTTGATGCCAAGTCACATGGGCACAGGTTGTTTCCAGTGGCCCAGGGACCACAGAGTTCTCCCTGATCCCACCGGGATCTGCCAAAGAATCACCCAAAGCCTCCCACGTTGGAGCCTGCAGGGACCCAGTCAATTCCTGTGCTCTGATCCTGTTGTGCTGTAGGGGAGACACACTTAGCTTCCAGTCACAGGGTATGTCTCCAGGGAGTCTCTGGTTAATCTGCTCCCTCCCATCCCAGTGGGATCAATTTGAAGGCCACCACTGCAAAGCTGAGTCCCTTGCAGACCTGGCATCATGCACCTCACTGCTCATATGGCTTTAGCTGCTGTCTGATCCCCACCACACTTGCCATCTGGTGCAATGATTTCGCACAGCCTCCAGTGAGGTCCCCAGTCTGTCCAAGTAGAGTTCTGTTGTGGTGGAGAGATCACTCTCATAACTTGGCCACAGAAACTGTAGGGTGCATGTTGGTGCCCCAGAGCTCTATACCCGTATTCTTCCCCATGCGTACTTTGATCTTGTCAAATGTATCACCCCATCACCTTTTTATCCCACACTGTGTGTCCTGTGTTTCTTCTCTGTGATTTCACAATGTTCCTTCCCAGGAGAGTAATCAGTACATAGGCAGCTGCTGGTAATTTTCACTTCTTTTCTTGAGGCTGGTGTGTTGGCAAGCTGCTTCTAGTCTACCATTTTCTTTCCTTCACTTGTTCTTTTCAAATTTTCTTTTGTTCAGATGGGAATTTTAGTCTCCCTCTTAAGGATGTGACTGTAACTTATGTAGGGTAAGGACAGTTGGCTTTACTTGTGAGTAGTGTTTTTTTTTTATTTTTGAGGGGGAGGGCTATATTCTGAATGAATACCTTGGTTATAGATGGCATTAATATGGTGATTTTCTCAATTGCTAGCTATTTTTGGGCTGTAGTGGTTGTGAACTATGTGTGTGGGCACATTCTTTGCCTCCTAGCATAAAAGGAAGATGGAAGTCTCTGAAATCTTATCTTTTTCCACAACCCTCTTGACTTCTAACAGTATGAATTATATTTGATGTCCAATTTAATCTCCAGGTCAGTAAGTGGTGCTTGAAGCTAAGAGTAAGTCAAGCTCTGAACAATTGAATTAGTCAATGCTCTAATGGGCTATACAAGTTGACCTCCCTGCCAGTAAGTGATGCTTGCAGGTTAGAGCCAGCTGTGGCGGTGTTTGTGGGATCTATTCCTGGACCTGATCAGTAAGGAGAAGCGCTTAGATGTACCAGGCAATTTTTGGGTTCTGTAACTCACAGGGAACTCCTTCTTGTGTTCTACCGCCACCAAGGTAGATGGGGAGGTGAGGCTGGATGGGGCTAGATCAGCTGAGCATGTGTTGTCTCAACAGGGGTTGGGGTGGCTCCTGGGCCTCTGGTAAAAGACACCAGTGAGGGCCTGAGGCAGCCTTGCCATGCCAAAGTACCTACTTGTGCTGAAGGGGCAGTCCAGAATTCACAGTCTAGCAGGTGGGAAAGGGATTTGCTCTTCACCCACTCCCCTTGCCTGGCAGATTTCCCTCTGGTGTCTGGCCACTGGTAGCAGCCCAAAACAGCTAGGATAGGCAAAGTCAACTGTACTCTTCTAGCAGTACTGCTACAGGTTGTGAGCCTCCCCAGCCAGGACCAAAATTATGGTATTATCAGCCATTTCTGTGAGAGCAGGGGTGCTCCATCTATGCATTGCACCATGGGTTTATACCACTCTCTCCTCTCAGTTCTGCCTATGCAGGCATCCTTCCCACTTAAGGTCAGTTCACGAACCTTTCCTCCATGTTGACAAATAATGCATCCAAGTCCTGAGAGTATGGAATCAGGCCCACAGACTTGTTCTTAGGTCCCCTGAATTCAAGCTTTGACTAAGACAGAGAGCTAGGAGCTGGTCCCAGGCTGCTCATGGAACATTCAAGCAGGACAACTGCCATTCTGCTGTGGATTAGCCATGAGGTGGGCATGGCATGCCTTGCTCTGTGAGAGCAGCAAGCTTAGTCTGAATGATCCTCGGTCCCACAGTGGCCTACAGTTATGGTGGCAAAACTTAACCTTGGGGCATGGGAGATTGTCCAGATTCCCCTCTCTCTCCCTGGCCCAGGAGTGGGGCAGAAGCATCCTCAGGGCAGGGCCTGGGGCAATGGGAAAATGACTACCCAATTGGCTCTGAGTGTGTATGCTCAGGAATTATAAGCCTGTAGAGCTCCACATAAGCTCAGTAAGTGCCTCAATGTGATCTCCGTGCAGTTCTGCATGCCAGTCTGTAGGCCTGTTGAGGTTGGGGAGTTCCCCTGTAGCCAAAACAGCAAAGATCCAAAGTGGGAATTTAGATTCCCAAAGGTCTACTGTTAACCCATTCCCTGGGTCTGAGTCCAGGGGCTGCTCAAGGCTCTCATGGCCCCACACAAGCAGTCCAACTACCACCTTCACTCTCAGTGTCTCCCCTTCACTTGTCTGTTATCTTCAAGTATTTTTTCTTCAATGATATATTCAAAATATGAGTGTTGATGAATATCCTGATTACTCTCTGAAGAAGAGATGAATGCCAGCTACCTCTAGTCAGCCACCTTGGAACTCCTCCCCATTATATGAGAAAAGAAGAAAGATTTAAAACTATTAACCAAACCTCTCCCATTAAGTAATCAGAAAAAAAGAACAAAATATATACAATGCAAGCAGAAATAATAAAACTATAAAGAGAAATCAATGAAAAAAATTGAAATCATAACAATAGTAGAAAGAATCAATCACATCCAAAGCTATCTCTGCCCCCGAAATCTGCGGGGAGAAAAAAAGGGAGGACAAAGGGAGAGCAGGGGACGCGGGTGCAGCAGGCCCACGAGGAGGTCAGCTACTTCTCCCCGTGGAGCCAGGTCCCTGAGATAGGGGTCGCCACAGAGGATAAGAAAATTGATAGGAAGTAGAGAGAAATAAAAGAATACACAGAGACTAAGGTATAGTTTA
>CAUYRT010037350.1:0-12823 GCA_963574885.1 Lepilemur ruficaudatus
AAAAATCTACTCTGTCAAAGTAGTCCATAGAGTACATACATAGTGCTCCAACTGTATCTACTTACAACCAACACTCCATTTTAAGTGTACAATTAAATGATTTTCAGTGAATTTACCAAGGTGTACAGTTAATCACATGAATAAGTTTTTGACCAAGTGGGCTTTATTCCAGGGATGCAAGGCTGGTTCAACATTCGCAAATCTATAAATGCAATTCGCATCATAAATAAAACCAAGAATAAAGACCATATGATTGTCTCAATATATTTCTTTTCTTATCAATTTCATTTAGCTCTGCTCTGATCTTGGTTATTTCTTTTCTGCTGGCTTTAGGGTTGGTTTGCTCCTTTACCAGTTCCTTGAGATGATTAATTAAATTGTTGATTTGTGATCTTTCTGTCTTTTGGATGTAGGCATTTATGGCTATGAATTTTCCATTCAGGACTGTTTTAGCTGTGCCCCACAGATTTTGATAACTTGTGTCCCCTTTATCATTTAGTTCAAAGAATCTTTTGATTTCCATCTTAATTTCCTCCTAGACCCTCCTTCAGCAGTAGGTTGTTTAGATTCCATGACTTTGTGTGTAATGTTTCTGTTGGAGTTGATTTCTAATTTTATTCCACTGTGGTCTAAGAAGATATATGGTATAATTTATATTTTTAAAAATTTGTTAAGAGATGTTTTGTGGCCTAGGATGTGATCAATCTTAGAGACTGTTCCATGAGCTGATGAGAAGAATGCATATTCAGTGGTTTGGGGGTAGGATGTTCTATAAATGTCTGTTAGGCCCATTTGTTCTAGAGTTCTGTTTAAGTCCATTGTTTCTTTGTTTATTTTCTGTTTGGAGGATCTGTCCCATTCTCTCAGTGTGATATTGAAGTTCCCTGCTATTACAATGCTCCTGTTTATTATTTTGCTTGGATCAAGTAGGATTTGCTTTATGAATCTAGGCACTCCTACATTAGGTGCATAAATATTTAGAATTGTTATATCTTCTTGTTGAATAGTTCCCTTTACCACTATATAATGACCATCTTTGTCTTTCTTTACTTTTGTTGATTCCAAGTCTATGTTATCTGATATGAGAATGGCTATACCAGCTTTCTTTTGGTTTCCATTTGCATGCAATATTGTTTTTCATCCCTTCACCTTGAGTCTGAATGAGTCCTTGTGGTTTAGATACATTTCCTGAAGAGAGTAGATATTTGGTTTGAAATTTTTAATTCATTCAGGCAGCCTATGTCTCTTGAGTGGAGAGTCCAAGTCATTCACATTTATTGAAACAATTGATAAGTGGGATGGATTTCTGTTCTTCCTGTTGAGTAGAAGTTTATTTCTCTGTTTTACCTCTTGATACATTATGGTATCTGGGCTGTGACCTTTATCTTTTGGGTGATTTTACACTGGTGGCTGTCCATTATGTTGATACATGTACATACAATGTAGTTCTGAGTACTTCTTACAGGGCAGGTCTGGTCTTGGCAAATTCCCTCAGTGTTTGCTTGTCTGAGAAGGTCTTTATTTCTCCATCATAAAAAAAAAAAAATTTTCTTCTGAAGGATACAAAATTCTAGGTTGGCCATTATTCCATTTGAGAAGACTGAGAATGGGGCCTGAACCCCTTCTGGTTTGTAAGGCTTCAGTTGAGAAATCTTCAGTTAATCAGATAGGTTTTCCTTTGTAAGTTACCTGACTCTTTTGCCCTACTGCTCATAGAAGTGCCTCTTTTGTGTTTGCCTTGGTAAGTCTGATGACTATGTGTCATAATGATTGCCTCTTTGCAATGAATCTCCCAGGAGTCCTTTGAGCTTCTTATATCTGGATATCTAGATTTCTAGCAAGGCCAGAAATATTTTCCTCAATTATTAGTTCTGCTCTGATCTCTATTTTTTCCTTTCTTCTATTAACTGTAAGTTTGGCTTGCTCTTTTTTTCTAGTTCCTTGAAGGGCAATGTTAGGTTGTGATCTTTCCACTTTTTTGATGTAGGCATTTAATGCTATAAACTTCCCTTTTAGCACTGCTTTTGTGGTATCTCACAGGTTTTGGTATGCTGTGTTTTCATTTTTCATTTCAAAACATTTTTTAATGTCCATCTTCATTTCTTCAGTGACCCAGTGATCATTGAGGAGCATGTTGTTTAATTTCCATGTTTGCATAGTTTCTGAAGTTTCTCTTCATATCGATTTTTAGCTTTATTCCACTGTGGTCTGAGAAAATCCTTGATATGATTTCAATTCCTTTAAATTTTCTAGGATTTGTTTTCTTGCATATCTTAGAGAATGCTCCATGTGCTGATGACAAAAATGTATATTCTCTACTTGTTGTGTAGAATGTTTCATATTATCTGTGAAGTTCATTTTAAGTCCTATATTTCTTTATGAATTTTCTATCTTGATGACCTGTCTAGTGCTGTGAGTGAGATGTTGAACTCCCCCATTATTATTATGTTGCTGTCTAACTCTTTTGCTAGTCCTGGGAAGTTTTCATAAGTTATTTCCTTAAATAGGTTTTCTAAACTTTTGATCCATCTTCCCACTTGGTGAAGTCCCAGACATCTCAAATGCTTTGCCCATTCTTCTTCTTTTTTTTTTTTTTTTTTGTTTGATTGGATTATTTCAAAAGACTTGTCCTCAAGTTCTGTGATTCTTTCTTCTGCTTGGTCTGGTCTGTTTTTGAAACTTTTGAATGTGTTTTGTATTTCCTTTAATGAATTCTTCAGCTCCAGAATTTCTGTTTGGGTTTTTATTTTTTAAGATATCTATCTCTTTGGTAAACTTCTCTTTCATATCCTGAATTGATTTTCTGAATTCTTTGGATTGGTGTTCTGCTTTATCTTGCATCTCCTTGAGCTTCTTTAGAATCAATATTTGGAATTCTGGCTGGGTGCAGTGGCTCACGCCTGTAATCCTAACACTCTAGGAGGGCGAGGTGGGTGGATCGTTTGAGCTCTGGAGTTGGACAGCTAAAAATATATAGAAAATATTAGCCAGGAATGGTGGCTCATGCTTGTAGTCCCAGCTACTCAGGAGGCTGAGACAGAAGGATTGTTTGAGCCTAGGAGTTTGAGGTTGCTGTGAGCTAGGCTGAAGCCACTCTAGCCTGGGCAACAAAATGAGATTCTGTCTCAAAAAAAAATTTGGAATTCTTTATCTGGCATTACAAGGAATTCTTTTTGATTGGGATCCACTGCTAGGCAATTGTTGTAGTCCTTTGGTGATATATTTCCGGCTTTTCATGTTTCCAGTACCCTTCCATTGATATTGCACATCTGATGTAGCCTGCAAAAACTTTTAAAATTGCTTTTGAAGGGAAGAAATTATTCCTGAAGATGTATACATGTTGTTGATTGAGTAAAACACTTTGGCTTTGATTTTGGATGCCTGCAATAATGTGATCTTTGTATGATTTCTTAGGCAGTACATAAGCTCAGTGGTATCTGTGATTTCCTTGGTGGCTTATGGAATGGTTATTAGTTGAGGCTGTGGTGAAGTTTTGCTGGGGACTTGAACACCACCCAAGCCAGTCTTTGGGCTCCAGTGATAGGAACAGTGGGCTGAGTATGCCTGATTTTAGGCTCCAGAGCAGCTTACACTGGCAGTGGTATTAGTGTGTCCTGGAATGCCAATGCTTGGGCCTTCAGCTGGCTTGCTCAGAAACTAGTAGTTGGAACAGATGGCTGGGTGTGTGGGCAGGTGCTCAGGCCCCTGAGCAGATGGTGTGATTTAGGAGGTGATAATAGTGGTGTTGGAGCCACCCACTAGGACCCAAGTGGTCTGTGTTTGTGTTGCTGATAGCTAAAATGGATTGAGCAGACTAGTCCCCAGTCCCACAGTTGCCTGCAAATAGGGCAATGGGTATTATCCTCAGTGTGCTTAGGAAAGCTTGGTCTCCCCTGTCCCTGCCCAGCCAGGTGGCAGCTGCAACCACATCACCTTGATCTCAGCCCAAGTACAGTCCAGCATTAAACTCTCAAAATGGCACCAGCTGTGGGCTTTCAATTAAAAAGGGAAGGGCCCCATTCAGACAAGTGGCATGGCAAGAAACTGGGGTGTGCAGTCCACTCATGTCTCATTCTCACAGGAGCCCATAGCAGGGCAGTAGGAACTGTTCTAGGTGTGTGTAGGAGAGCTTGGCTTCCCTGTCTCTCCTCAGCTGGGCACGGCTACAGCTGAGCCAACCCAAACTCAGCCTGAAGGTGGGACACTTCCTAGCATTAATCTCCCAAACTGGTACCTTGGGCCTGTGACCAGAGAGGGTTGGGTTCTTCTCAGGCAGGGTGCTTAGGCAAGAAACTGAGGAGTGCAGCTCTCTTGAGATTCAGTCTCACTGCATCTGCCTGCAGGATGGTGGGCACCATCCCAGATGCATGCTGGAAAGCCTGGTTTCCCTGCTCTTCCCCCAGCCAAACGAGGGCTGCAGCAGTGTCAGCCCAAACTCAGCCCAAGGGCCAGGGTGTGCAGCCTAGTGTCAAACTCTCAGATAGTCACCTTGGAGCTGCAGCCTCAAAAGCTGGGGCTCCACCCAGGCAAACAGCATGGGTGAGAAACTGGAAAATTCTGTCTTCTCACATCTCAGTCTCAATAGTAACCCACAGCAGGGCAGTGGGGACTTTCCAAGGAGTGAATGCAAGTGCCTGGGATCATCTACCCTTCTTCAGGGCTACACAGTGGCTGCAGGCGCACCTGTGTTTCCCCAGTATAGCTAGGCTCTCAGAATGGTTGCCCAGCTCAAGCTGTTCTAGACTCAGATGCCTGTGGGATTCTGCATGGGTTCCCTTCCTTGAGCAAAGTCTCTATACAATCTGCAAGAAGCTCCCTATGTTAGGTCTGAGACCAGCATGGATCAGAGGGTTCTCTTGTAGCCACACTCATAAAAGCTCACTTTGGAGAGTAGAGCCCTGGGGACTTCCTCTTACTATTTCCCCACATCCAGGAGCTTCTCCCAGCTGTTAGCCAGCCCTCAGCCAGGCAAGGTGCCCTGAACTCTCTCCTTGCCCACTTTAGGTGCTTCCCATCACTTCCTTGGTGAATTCTGGCACTCTCCCCTTGAGGATCTGTTCAAAATGCGAGAATCTGCTTACTATTCTGGTTCCTCTCTGCAGAGGACGCACATACTACCTGTGTCTAGTCAGCCATCTTGATCCTGTCTCTCCAAAAATGAAAGTTTTTAAAATATTATTTATAATATCATCAAAACACATGAACTAAGTAAGAATGAATTTAACATATGTGTGAAACTCACACCTTAAAATTGCATAACAATGCTGAGAAAAATGTAAGAAGGGCCAAAGGAATAGGAAATACATATCATGTTCATAGACTAGAAGACTCAATACTGTTAGATGTCAATTCTCCCCAAAGTTATCTACAAATTTAATGTGATAAAAATGCCTTTATTGATACATTGGGCAAGCTGATTCTAAAATGAATACAGAAATTCAAAGGACCCTGCATAGCCACAACAATTTTGAAATGGAAGAATAAAATCGGATATTTTACCCTACTTATATTTAATGTTTAATATAAAACCTGTCTAATAATCAAGACAGTATGGTGTTAGCATAAGTATAGATAACCAATCTTGGATTGGTAGTGGTTACACAGGTATAGAGGTTTGTCAAAATGCATCAAACTGAACACTCTAAGTGGATGGATTTATTGTAGATAGCTACATTCAATAAAATTTATTTTTAAAAAGATACTTTTCATTAATATGTAGACTAAAGGATAGTCACTGAAACATATGGACAAAAAATCATGATGTAGCATTTTTAATATTTCATGAAAAGTCAATAAACTGAGTGCTACTAAAATAGACAAAGCTGCAAACTGATGAGCAGTCACAATTTTGTTAAAACTATATAATTAGAAGTAATTAGGTCTATGACATTTTTATTCTCTTTTGCCTTGCTGTGGATTACTATGAACATCAATGTGTACAAATAAAAGCATTTGCTTTACCTTTCAAGACATCGTGAGTTTCAGCTAATCAAAAATTTCAGAGATATTTTGTTTCTGTATAAGCCTGAGATTGTAGATATAAATTTGTCTTTTGAGTGGGGAAAGAGGACAAAAAAGAGATAAATACATTTTTAAAGATAAATATATTTTTGCGTAAATGAGTTTTAGGGTAATACTCAAGAACACAGAAGTAAATATAGAAAAATCTATAAAAGTAAATATTTTCCATAAAAAAAATGCTGACTCTGTCATAATTATCATTAAGGCTAGAAACAATGAATTTTCCATAAACAATACTTAAAGAGATCCCACAGCAGCCTAAAATTGCCCCCAAAATAAGAGAGAAAATCTATCACACTATTATTGTGTTGAAATATTTTTAAAATAAAATATATATTTTCCTCCCAAATTCTTTTATTTCTTTACATTCCAAGTATTATTTGGTTATATGACCAAGGTAATCTTAACAAAGATATATGGCTTGGAGAAACACATTTAAAGTTGCTCTGAAATGAGGGGAAAACTTTTTGCACTAAGTAAGTAAAAGTGTTTTAAAGTGAAATTAATGTTCCTATTATTATTTCTAATAGGTTCAGATACATACAAAATAAAAGCCTGAAAATGTCAAGTTTATTTGGGATACTATATTAAATAAAGTTTCTAGAAAAGAGAAAATACCAAGGCATGAATCTCCAAGGAGTGGCAATAGGAGAACTATTATTAATACCAACCTGTGTCCAGTTCAAGAAAACAATTTCTACAACTCTATGCACTTAGAACATTTATTGTATGAATGATCTGTTTAAAATATAATTAAGGAAGATGATTGTGGAGCTACAGCAGTGGCCCCAGCCCAGTTTTTGAATCTCTCAAATCTCATGAATAATTATTGTTAAGAAAGGAAAGAATAAATAATAAAATAATGTCCCCTAGAGACAATGAAATCATACCAGAAAGATGTGTTAACAGATAAAAACCATAACTATCTACTTCAAAACAAACTAAAAGTCATTAAGAAAATGATTTAAGACACAAAGTAAAACATACACCACAACTAAAAAATGTTAGAAATGAATTGAATCGCTCAAGACAGAAGTGGGAATAAATGAAAACTCACTTTATATTCAAAGGCTAACCTAGAAAGAACATAAGGGTTATCAAACACAAAAGATACCACTTTAAAAGAAATAGGAGATAAACTGTTAAGTCAAAAATAAATGTAACAGCTTCTTCCCAAAGCCATTGCACATGCTGATGGTGAGCTCTCAGGGCTGGGCCTTCTCAGCTCCAGACCAGCCATCCCAAATCCATTCTTAAGTGCACAGGGCACAAGACCTTCATCTGCGATGTGAACACCTATACTCTGAAAGAGCACTCCAAGCTGTACTGTGGCTACCGCTACAACTAAACTTTGGTGATGTGATCATCATGCAGATCCTGCAGATCCTGCCCAACACCCCTCACTCCCATCTGCCTTTCCACAGTCACTCTAGTACCCATCACAACCTTAGCATATGGCAAATATTACCTTTTAGTTTTCATCAATCCATCTCAAGACCTCCTGAGCTGGGACACAAAGCACTTCCACACGACCCACTCCGGGGAGGATTATCCACCTTGCCCAGGGTGCAGATGCTGTGGCTGTGGCCACAGAGGCTCCAGGTGAGTGTCAGACACTGGGGCTGGGGACCCACAGAGCACTGGGTTATAATCCTCTGGCATCCTGGTAGGCTAATTATCTGTTCCTGCTCTTCTGAAAGTCATTAGAAATGCTAGATAAAATAGTTTTAATTTTTAAAAAATATTTTAATCCATTTATAATCTAATAAGAAAAGGGAATAATCAGGTCAGGAATGTATAAAGAGAGGAACCCAGGGTTGTGAGCAGAACACTTCAGGCAGCTATCAGCTCAGGGAAAATCTAAATTGGGTGAACTTGAGTTTTAGTTTTCATTTAAGAGACTGGGCTTCTCAAATACTGACCTGCCCAAGAAAGCTCGTCTAATAAGAGAACATCCTCTCCACAAAACTAGCACCTGAAAGGGATCTCAGGATAAGAATAAAATAGAAATAAACCACACTTTCCATAAGTACCCCACTATACTATCTCCAACTGTAAAATGAACTGCCTGATTTCAGCCTGAATGGAAGAGGGAAAAAAAAAATCTCCCCTGAAAGTTCATAGCCTCAGGTTTGTGACCCAAATTCATATACTTGGATGGCTAAAAAAATCTCCAGTAAAAATTGTAAACTTTTAGTTTAAATTTTAGTTAAAAGTAGTCCTAAACTGGGTGTGTTCCAGGTCCTGATAGAAATGAAAACAGGTCTTTTCTGGAGGGACTTACCTCTAGGATTGATCAAAATTACTCAGTTTACTGTTTCATTGAAGATAAAAAATTGATAATCAGAGAACAAGGAATATATGAGAAAGCAAGGCATTGTGGGTGAGAACCAACATATACAACAGACAGAAGAATCAGATCTACAAGAACTTCAGATATTGGGATTACTGGAAGCAATATGAAAAAATTTATGTTCAAAGTTTCAGTAAATTAAAAAATAAAAGATTTAGGAGAGTACATCTTAACTGTTCTCACCACAGTGAGATTATGGTAATCATTTCACAATGCATATCACATCATGCTATAAACCGTAAATAAGTATTTTTTGTCAATTATACCTCAATAAATGAGAAAAATAAAATACAGGTAAAAAATTAACAAAACATATACAAGATCTGTATAAGGAGGAAAACTATACAACTCCGATGGTAGAAATCAATAAATGTCTAAATAAATAGAGAGGTATTCCATGTTCATGCATAAGAGAACTCAATTTTGTTCCAATGTCAATCTTCCTAAACCCACCTACAAATTCAACACAATTGCAGTCAAAATTCCAACAAGTTACTGTATTTTATGGACATTGAAAAACTGAATCTAAAATTTATGTGAAAGGGAAAGTAGCCAAAACAATATTGAGGATGGACAAAGAACAAAGGACTGACTTTATCCAGCTTTAAGACTTGCTATAAAGCTACAGTGATCAGGAGAGTGCGGTGTTGCTGAAAAAATTGACAAGTAGATCAATGGAACAGAATAGAAAGCACAGAAATAGATCCACACAAATATAGTCAACTGATATTTGGCAAAAGTGAAAAGGCAATTCAGTGAAGAAAGGATAGTCTTTTCAATGAATGATGCTAAAATAACTGGACGTCCACAAGTGCCACAATATAAAAAATTTACACACAGAAGTTACACCTTTCACAAAAATTAATTCTCCACATGGATTGAAAACCTTCATACAAATGTTTATAGCAACTTTATGCATTATTGCCAAAATTGGAAGCGCCCAAGATGTCCTTCATTCAGTGAATATAAAAACATAAAACAGAGTATTATTACACAATAAAAATAAATCAACTATAAAGCCATGAAAAAGCATGGAGGGGCCTTAAATTCATATTGCTAAATAAAGGAAGCCAGTCTGGGAAAGCCAGATAGACACTGAAAGGATTGATGCCATAGACACTGAAAGGCTAACAAAGGAATGTTAAGAACAACTGTATGCCACAAGTCTGACAGCCTAGATGAAATGGACCAATTCCTTGAAAGACACAATCTGCCAAAACTCACATGAGAAGAAATAGATAATCTGAATGGGCCTATATCTATTAAAGAAATTGACTCAATAATGAATGCCCTTCATTCATTATTGAGTAAAATAACCCATTCTATGAGGCCAGCATTACCCTATTAGCCAAAATTAAATAAAGATATTACAAGAAAGGAAAACTACAGACTACTATCTCTCAAGAAAATAGATTTTAAAAAATCCTCAAGAAAATATTAGCAAATCAAATCCAGCAATGTCCTTGGTAGACAAGTATTGTTCAACTTTGAAAATCAACTAATGCAGTCCATTACATAACAGGCTAAAAACTAAAACTGATATGATCATGTCAACAGATGCAGAAGGAGCATTTGACAAAACTCAACACGTATTGATGATAAAAAACTCTCAGCAATTTATCAAGGTTGAGAAGGAAATTTTCTCAACTTGATAAAGACCACCTATAAAAAATCTACAACTAACACTCTATTAATGATGGGAAACTAGAGGTTTTCCTGCTAAGATCAGGAACAGGGCAAGGATGCTCTTTCTCACCACTCCTACTCAACATCATATTAGAAGTCCTAGTTAATGCAATAATACATGAACAAGAAATAAAGGTATACAGACAGTGAAGGAAGAAATAAAACTTTCATTATCCTTGGTATATACTCAAATGGATCGAAAACATTTCCACAAAAAGACCTGGACATGACTATTTATAGAAGCTTTATAGTCACCAAAACTTGAAAGCAACAAAGATATACTTCCATAGGCAAATGGATAAACAAACTGTGGTGCATCATTTAGTGAAATAATATTCACCAATAATATATGTGCTATTGTGAGATAAAAAGACACAGAGGAATCTTTGAAGTATATTGCTAAAAGAAAGAAGCCAATCTGAAAATGCTACATACTGTATGACATTTTGGAAAAGACAATACTATGGAAAGAATGAAAAGATCATTGGTTGACATAGGTTTGGTGGGCAGGGAGGCAGTAATGAACAGATGAAGCACAAGGAATTTTAGGGCAATGAAATTATTCTGTATAATACTGTAAAGATAAAGACACAACATTACCCATTTGTTATAATTCATATAGTTACAACAAAAGAGTGAACTCTAATGTAAACTATCGACTTTAGTCAATAATAGTATATCAACATTGGTTCATCAATTGTAACAAATGTATCACCTAAAGCAAGAAGTTACTTGAAAGAAATATTTAAGGAGGAGGGGGTACTCTCTGTACTTTCCACTCAAATTTTTTGTGAACCTACACTGCTAAAAAAAAAAAAATTAAAACTATTAATTTAAGAAAACATCTGAAGAGGGAACTAGAGAAACAAGAAGACAGAAACCAAAATAGAGGTTAAGGCACAGGGAGGACAGAGTGAGAAGATGTAATAATCATCTACTTGAATTTCCAGAAAGAGAAGAGAGAGGTAATGGAGGAGAAACAATATCTGATGGTCCAATGGCTGAGAACTTCCCAGAACCGATGAAAGACACCAATCCACACATTCAAGTCCAGTAAATCCCAAATAGCAAAATAGAAAGAGATCTACCCATGCACACATCTAGTGAAACCACAGTCCACCAAAGGCAAAAAAAAAAAAAAAAAAAAAGTAGTTATTAAAAAAAACAAATAAAAAATAAACATTAAATTCAAAGAAAAAATAATTATACTTACTGCTGGTTTTTTAACACAAAAAATGGAACCCAGAAACCACTAAAAATATATCAACCCATGCAAACATCTATTTAAACCACAGTCCACAAACGCAAAAAAAAAAAAAAAAAAAACAGTAGTTCTTAAAAATACCTATTAAAAAATACAGATTACTTTCAAAGAAAAAATAATTAGACTTACTGCTGGTTTTTTAACAGAAACAATGGAAGCCTGAAACCAGTAAAAAGATATCTCTAATGCACTGAGAGAAAATAACCATCAACTTAAAATATTATACCTGATGAAAATATCCATTAAGAACAAGAATAAAATAAAGATATTGCATTAGTCAGGGTTCTCCAGAGAAACAAAACCAATAGAATGTGTGTATATATACATAGAGACAGAAAGATTAATATTTTAAGTTACTGGCTCACGTGATTGTGGAGGCTGGCATGTCCAAAATTTGCAGGGTAGAATAGCAGACTCCAGCCCGAGACAACTGCTACTGTTGCAGTTCCAGTCCTAAGACAGCCTGGAGGCAGAATTCCCTCTTCTTCAGGGAAAGTCACTCCTTTTTCTCAATGCCTTCAACTAACTGGATGAAACCCAGGCACATTATGGTGAGTAATCTGCTTTACTCAAAGCCTACTGATTTAAATGGTAATGTCATCTAAAAAAACAAACAAACAAAAAATACCTTCACAGAAACATCCAGATGTGTTTAACCAAATATCTGGGTGTTGTGACCTAACATAGTTGACAGACAAAATTAACCATTAGAGACATACTTAGGCAGACAAACACCAAGAGTTTGATCCCAGCAGACTACCCCTAAAATATGTTTGAAAGGATATACTTCAGGGAAAAGGAAAGTTGTCTCCAAAAAACACAAAAGTTTTGAGATGTAAGAAGCAGTTTGTGAGCTAACCTATTGTTCCTTTGTCTAAGCAATACGGAAGTTAGACATCTTGGATTTTACCAAACCCTAAAAAGATGTTAAATATTTTTCTGGAGGATGAACATGCTTGAAGCTCTGACTCAGGTGGGGCAAGGGCAATATATGTAACCTAAACATTTGCACCCCTATAATATACTGAAATAAAAAATAAAAAAATAAAAAAAATTAATAAATGGAATGGTAAAGAGTTTCCATAAATCAAATATGTTTTTCTTTTTTTTATTTTCTTTTTTTATTTCAGCATATTAGTGGGGTACAAATGTTTAGGTTACATATATTGCCTTTGCCCCACCCAAGTCAGAGCTTATGTTTTTCTACTTTGGTTTTTGCTCTATTTATTTATACATGTGGCATGTTAAAATCCTTTTAAAACATTAAATATTTTTGTATTTTGCTTCTTATTCATCACAAACTCAAGTAGGTACTTTTCTAACAATCATTTATGAGTATGTTAATTTCCACCTGCTCTCTAATTTTTTTTTTTTTTTTTTTTTTTTTGAGACAGAGTCTCACTCTGTTGCCCGGGCTAGACTGAGTGCCGTGGCGTCAGCTTAGCTCACAGCAACCTCAAACTCCTGGGCTCAAGCAATCCTTCTGCCTCAGCCTCCCG